>VDFB02392226.1:0-28792 GCA_007258455.2 Sequoia sempervirens | reverse complement strand
ATATATATTAGGATTTCAATGGATAATATTAAAATCATTTTAAGGCTGAAACCAATTAGTATTTTAATATATAATGTATATTTTATATAATAAAAAAATTTATAAATAATATAATTATACTAATTATTATTATATATTATATTTTTTTAACACAAACTATTAAATACATATATAAAATTATTAAAACTATATTTAATATAATTAGTATAATTATACTATTTATAATTTCTTTTTATAGTTTAAAAATTGCACATTTATATTATACTAAGGAAAACATACATTATATATTAAAATACTAATTAGTTTGAGCATTAAAATGATTTTAATATTATCCATTGAAATCCTAATATATATAATTAAATTCTTATCCTTTAAAATCCTAAAATATAATTAAATTCTTATCCATTAAAATCCTAACATATAATTAAATTCTTATCCATTAACCCATCCTAATTCTATAACTAACACTAATTCTAATTACATCCCTAACCCTAATTCTAACTCTAGTTCTAACCCTAACCCTAACCTTAATCTTAATACTAACTCTAACCTAACCCTAATCCTAATTTTATCTCTGACCCTAACCCTAACCCTAATCTTACTACTAACACTATCCTAACCCTAATCCTAATTTCATCTCTAACCCTAACCCTATTCTTATCCCTAATTGTAACCCTAAACTTATTCATAGCTTCAACCCTAATCCTAATCCTAACCCTAACCCTAACCCTAACCCTAACCCTAGCCCTATCCCTATCCCTAATTTTAACCCCAACCCTAATCTTTAACACTAAATATAACCCTAATCCTTACCCTCACCCTATTTCTAAGCCTAACCCATTTTATACATGCTAACTCCTACCCTAACCCTACTTGCTCATCTTAAACATAATCTTAAACCTAACCCTAACCCTATCGCTCATCCCAAACACATTTGTAAACTTAACCTTTTTTATATTTGCTAACTGTAACCCTAACCCTAAACCTAATTAATATATAATGTATGTTTTATATAATAATTTTTTTTTATAAATAATATAGTTATACTAATTATTATAATTATATATATTATACTTTTAACAAAACTATTAAATATAATAGTTTTAATAATTAAATATAATATATAATAATAATTAGTATAATTATATTATTTATAATTTATTTTTTATTATATAAAATATAAATTACATATTAAAATACTAATTAGTTTCAGCCTGATTTTAATATTATTCATTAAAATCCTAATATATATAATTATATTCTTATCCATTAATTTTGGTTTATCTTAATTAAGTATATATTAACATAATTAATATATAATGTATATTTTATATAATAAAAAAATTATAAATAATATAATTATACAAATTATTATTATATATTATATTTTTTAACAAAACTATTAAATACATATATAAAATTATTAAAACTATTATATTTAATAGTTTTGTTTAAAATATAATATATAAAATATACATTATTTATTAATTATCCTTATATATACTTAATATATTAATTATTTTCATTTTATTAAAAACATATTTTAAAACCCTCGTAGAAACCTAGGCAAAGCAGCGAAAACTAAAAAAGAGGTAAACGAGGTAAAAATATTTTTAGGCATCGTAAATCAAAAAATCGATGCAAATACGACCTGCACACAGATGATCAAAGAGTATGCAATAGCATAGACATCCATGGGCCGGTGCAAATTGTCACCTACATAACCTATGCCCTCAAATAATGGCTAGGAAGAAAATCAAGAAATGCTTGCTTGTACGGATGGGAGTTTCTTCATATCTACTTCTAAATTATTTTCTCCCCCACTCAGATGAAGTCTTTTCAAACCACTCACTGGTCATTTTCAATGAGTGCTTGTACAGTCAATCTGAGTATTTAATTTAGTGGCCAACAATATCTTTAAAAAAAGATCTCTTCACATGACTACCTACCAAAATTTAGAGATGGGACCACTTTTATTGAATTTTCTTCTCTATCGTCACCACTTCTTCTAATATTCTTTTCCCTGTTCTTGTTTTACTTTTATCCTTTACCAGTTTCACATGGGGTGCGAAATTTAATGCAATTAACGTAGAACACAAGAAAACAAGAAGTCGAACTGCTATCGCACATACCGATGCTAGGGAATTCTCTGTATAAACCCAACTCAAGCTGTACGTACATACAAGAGATTCCCCCACTTTACAGCTGTTTCCAATCCAATCATGTCATAAATTTCTCCCCCAGTCAGATCAAGTACCTTCTTGTCATCTTCACTGAGTGCGGTTACAGTCAATGAGCACTTGATTTAGTGGCCGACAATATCTTTAAACAAAATCTCTCCATATGTTTTCGCATGGGGTGCGAAATTCAAAACGTAGGCTATATTTTTTACTTTCCCTTCGCCTTTATTTGACCTTAGATTTTATCTGTCTTGACCAGAGTTTATACGAGAATTGCATGTCTACTTATTATTTTATTATATTAATAAAAAAAAATTATTTAGTTTTTGTTAATATTAAAAAATAAAAATATATTATTATTTAATAAAACATTAAAATATCATTTAAAATAATAAAAATATTATTTATCTTGAATATCATTGATTTTATGTTTTGAATTATTATTTTACTGGCAGATCCTACTATGAACTTCTCCAAACCAATTTTTGCTATCGACGGCTTGCTTCATCCCGGAGACGACTCTGCAGACTGTGACCGTTGATCGGTTAGAAATCTTTTACGCCGAATCTATGGTAAGAGAAGGCCTGGAGACGATTGAAAGTTCGCCCGTCGTTGATTCCGTCCACCGCTTTTTATTGTTTCTCACGCGTCTGCTTGAATTGCTCTCCACCGTTGATCATATTTTGCAGACAAAGTATGGACAGCGCTTGTTTCGCGACATAACTCCTGAAATTTTCTCCACCGTCTGAAGACTGCATTTACTGCACCGGAATCTGATTCACTCCACCGCGTAAATCAGATTTACCTGCACCGAGTGCAATATGATTTAATCTTATCTCATTTGTTGTCGTAGATGGACAGCATGGAAGGATCTTTCCACAGTGTGAGTAGCCTTGCCTTTCCTCTCCTGGGCTACAACACTGCCCTCGTACCCAATAGTGGGCTCAATGTTTCCTGCTATTCGACAAGGCGGAGGAGATCTTCGGCCGCGTTCACATTTTGGAAAACAACGCAGGCATAATCGATTCATCCTGCTCTTCCATAGCTGAATGCACCCTTGACCAATGGGAGACGGCTTTCAATGTGAACTGCAAAGGCCCCTTTTTGACGTGCAAGGAGGACACCAAGCGGCTTGTGAGGGTGCAGGCGGCCGGATTATAAATATGTCAGAACCCTGGTGCTCACTTTCGTTCCAAGGTTTGGGGTTTACGCGGCTAGCAAGGCTGCGGTGGAGACATTTACTCGGATCCTAGCCACGGAGCTCAGGGGCACCACAATCACTGCCAATTGTATAGCCCCTGGTCCTATTGCCATCGATCTCTGCCCATTTTTTCTCATCTGCATCGTCGACGGAACGAAAGATTTGTGCAAAGCCTTTAGGTAAGTCGCTTGCCATGGTTTTAGTGAGTTATTTTTTGCAATCTGTGAATCGGATTTCATTTACTATAGCTCCTGGTCCTATTGCCACAATCACTGCCAATTGTGTAGCTTTGTACATTTGGGCTTCTGGCACGGGCAACAAGAGTCCTCATGTTGTTGCGCCATTCTTTGCCCTCACCGCTCTCCCCTTGCGAGGAGTCGAGCCCATTTCAACATCATCTGTGAGAAGCAAAGTGTCAAGCCTTTGTTGTGCCGCCTCCTATTGCTCAAAGAATTTGTCAAATATTGTTGTCTCCTACACAGATCATCACTGGCCCATGTCAGGGGTAAATTATTACGTTGGTGTAATAATTTCTATTACATGGGTTGAAAGCTACAACAACTGCATCACATTGGCCCTGATTGCATCCTACACAACTGGAAACAGGGTGTTCGAGTTCCTGATTAATGGCCCATGTCACCGCTTTCCCTTTCTTCCTCACACTCTCCGCAGGTAAGTCCCAATTTCCCCGCCTCTTCTCCTTCTCCAACTCCCTCTCTGTCCACTCCAATATCTCCAACGACTTCTCCTTCTTTGACCAGTCCGATTTTATCACCAACTCCAACTCCCTATTCTGTACAGGTCTTAACCACAGCGTCCACATATATATAAGCCAACCACATAACCAGCTGCAATACTCAAGCCAAATGTATACGCAGAGGATAGTGTGGCAGTGCGTGTGGGTGTGTTCTCATTGAATGCCTCACCAACACGAAGGACCACAAAAATGAACTTTAGAAAAGAATTAGGAAACTAAATGTTTGACAGAATGCCTCAAACAAATGTTTCCCTGTGACCTGCCATAATCTCACAATACGAATTTGTTCTCACCGTTGCAAAATTGTCTTTAATTTTTTTATTTGATAGTGTCAATTTGTAAGCATTTTCACCATATGTATGTATTTATGGTTTCTATTGGCAAGAAACAATACTAAATTTAATCTTTTGGATCTGGGCTTGAAAGAATTTAAACGGAGATACTGGAGACATTTTCATGATTTTTTAAAAATCTAAGTTCTTAGCTTTCAAGAGAGTAAACTGATTTGTCAATTGTGAGGGCTTCAAGAGGTAAACTTATGAAGTTTTCATCTCGAAGACAGATTCAAATCCCGGAACAAGAAGGACAAAGCCAAGGTGTTATATAACATCAATATCGCAATTTAATGAAGTATCTTTTCACAAGTTTCAATTTGGATTCTGAAAACATTTTAGTTATATGCTTTTAATTCAAATTTACTAAGATTGATCCATTTCAAACAATATAACTATTCCAACCAAAAATTTGGCGTACCCAATTGCACAGAAAAAGTGCAATAGCTAGTTTAAACTCTATCTAAACTAAAAATTTAATAATTTTGCATTAACTAAATATGAACTTTGATAAATATGAAATAGAAATTAAAAAACAACATATAATAAATTTGTAATGATAGATACCAAATAAAAATATCATATTACAGTTGAACAAGATTTTTTAATTTTTTAATTGTAGATTCAATATAGATTATGGAAACATGTTACTTTTATCCATTTTTAGTGTTAATTTATGTTTGGCAATGATTACAAAGCTCTCCCCCTCTACATTTTAATAGACTCATGGAAATATTTGTTGATTTTTTACTATTTTCGAGTTGAATTTGATAGCACAATTCAAAGACTTCTAGAAGTGTTGGTCATATTTTTTAGAACATAAAACTATCATGCAACGAGAGCCCCCTTTTTCTCATTGTTGGTGTTGACTATTTGTAAATTGGACTAGTTCTTATTCCTATTAGATTCAGTCATATGATTGTTACAATTGCCTACTTCGACCAACTAGACTCCATCGCCTATTAGAGTTTTTTTTCACAATTAAGCTTGCATGTAGGCATCCTAATAAAGATGGCATAGCATTTAAGACTTAAGCCTCACCATCTCAAAATCAAATCAAAGAGTGGGTATGACATATATGAGCTCTTGCAAGGAGCTTGTTTTATTCCCCTTTCATGCTAAAAAGGCCATGATAATTCACAAGCAAGTTAATGCATCTTGTTCTTCATTTCTAATTTGTATAAAAAAATGATGTTAGCATGTAAATATACACTATTAACTTCAAGAACTCTATTCGACTTTGTAGTTAAGAGTGAAGGATTTCATATTATCCAAATTCATTGATTACATGTACTAGATGCAAGGACTTATCATAACATCTAATGAGTTGTTACGTCTTAAATTTTAATTTAATATTAAGGTCTTGCAACTTGAAGCTCAAATACATTCTTCTAAAAATCAAGAACAATATATTGTACATGATTTTTTTGCAATAACATAATTTTATTAAAAATTATTTTATCATGAGAAACAATGCTTATAGAGTTTAGTAGGGCACCATGAGATGCCTAAAATATTTCCAATGTTTCAACAAATAGGCTTGAAGCTTTAGTACATCTTCCTTGCAAAAGATGTTCCGTAAATCCCCACCATATACAACCTTTGAGTTGATTCCTTTATTGCAAAGCATTTCTTTTCTCTTTTTGCACATTGTACAAGCTTCTATTGTCATACTTTCCTCATCTATTTTTACCTAGGTAAGAAGTCTTATTTTTAGTCATATTTAGATCGTACCCCTCCAAGTCCTCAAATACTACAATAGATACAAAAGTAGTGGTTGTAGACACCTAAATTTGACACATAGGCATTACTTGAGCATTTCTTCTATAATCGATTGAATACAACCCTACTTCAATTAATTATCTCATTCCCATATTCTTATTGATTAAATAATATTTTATTATTTAAATAATAAAATCACTAGTCATCACTATTCACCCACACCTATTTCTAGCCTAAATCATTTAATCATCTTCCTTCCATAGTCTATACCTTAGATAAATAAGTCAAATTATTTATTTATCTAAATGCACTCATCCTCATCCCAAAAATTAAATAAATATATAATTTATTTAATTTACCTATTTTCCTCCACATTTCATTAAGTGGGTTAATCCAATTAACCCCTAAATCCCCCACTTGCACATACCTAACCCTAGTCCCAACCCCCATCAAATCATGCACATCCTCCAATATGTATAAAGGTATGAGAATTCTATACACAAGGCATGGGTCTTTGTACGTGTGACATGACCTTGGTACCATTTGCATGGATCATTTAAGGACTTGCCCATCCGTCAAGGGTACTCCCAAGTACCCTTCCCATTTTTTCCATCCACTTCCTCCAAGGAGAATATCTACCCTTGATTATCTCCTTGAACCCTCTCCCTCCATTTCCTCCAACCACGTGAGGACATTTGTCATCATCTCATCTCCGCATGGCTCTTAACCAATGTGAGCCATTGATTTCATATTTTAATCCTAGCCATCCATCCTTTACCCCAAAAATCTATAAACTAGCCTCAACCCAAGCCATTTTCAATATACATGAACTTGAATGAAACCTTATGTTGTTGGCATGAGCACTCACATTCAACCATCCATGAGCACAACCACCATTCCATGGTGCAACAAGGGTTGGTTTTAGTAAAAAAAATCATGTTTTTATCAATGTTTCCCAACTCTTACACTTAATCTAAGTGGTGTTTGTGTTTTGAGTAGAGTAGGTTAATATTTTTTGTTTACTCTATTAGGCTCAAATTTTCATGCACACATCTTAGGGATGCCCGGTGGGACCCACATCCCTTATATTAGTAATAAAAATTAGATTTTTTTGAGTTTTATCATGTGCAAGTCATGGTGAGGACCCTTGTTAAAGTTGGGCGGCCTTGTACTATGTTTGGGAAGCCCTATCACCAGGGTGTTAAGAGCCCACCATTATTTTCACAAACTCAATTTTCCTACATTTTCTTTAAAAAAATTCTTTGTTTGTTGATAATAGTTGGTTTTGTAGGCCTATATGTTGTCCCAACTACTTCTTGGCACCAAAATATCAACTTTTGTTGCTCAAACTTTGTTATTTGTGTGGGGACTCTATTTGGGCGTCCCTATTTACAATTGGGTAGTTTTATCACTATTTGGGTGATCTTGTGACATGTTTGGGTGGCCCTGTAATCAAGCTATTTTTTCATTTTTTAGTTTGGTAGTTGTCTTTTTGGGAAATTATGCTCTATGTTTAAGCAATTATATTCCCTAAAAGTTTCTAACAAGCTCAATTTTACTTTTCAGGGGCTAAACTACTAAAATTTGGTTTTGTTGTGGTGTTATAATATTTTACCTTGCAAATTTTATGCATAGAAAAGATCAAAACATAAAACTAATAATGGTATCCTTGCAATATCACTTGTCAACGTGGTCATTTTTCACTAATCTTAGGCACATTAATTGAAGTAGGGGAAAAGAACTTGCCTACTTTATCAAAACGAACCTATATCCTCTCCTTTGTTTAGTTAGAACCCAACAGCACTAGTAACATGTATGCCCTCTCCTCATTCTTCAAGTGATCTTGGAGATAAAAAGTGTCTAGTAACTATTTCCCTTTAGGAGGCCTTCTTGGGGATTTCATCAACCCAAGGGATGACCTCAACCACATTTTCTAGCACGTTATATAAAGGGGGGAGAGTGAAATTTGTATCTCAAGAGTGAGCTATCGTCATGTGTGGCTAAGCCTCAAGACCCTCGATCTGTCAAGACTTGGAGGTGAAGGAAATAGGAGAGACTCTCCTAGTTTCATGCATGCAGATGGACCCTCAATTCATGGATTCCCCTAGTGAGCTTGTATATATAATCTTAAGATCATTGGTCATCATTTTAGTGTGGTGTAAGGGAAGGAATTAGGGAAAGCAACATCTAGATATTTAATGTTGAGTTGATGGCCTATCTTGTAGTAAGTTGAGCTTTGCATTTCATGTCAAAAAATATGTGAATCCTACAATTAACGAGAATGGCATACAGTCAAGGATAGGCTTGTGTCATTATGGATGTTCAAATACACATATATTTGTGAGGGAATGGTCACCACGCCACCTCATGAGAGCCTCCAAAAAGCATGA
Organism: Sequoia sempervirens; assembly: GCA_007258455.2. Lineage (NCBI taxonomy): Eukaryota > Viridiplantae > Streptophyta > Pinopsida > Cupressales > Cupressaceae > Sequoia > Sequoia sempervirens. Next base: position 20,210 of record VDFB02392226.1, on the reverse strand, counting down.
ACTTTTCCTCACTTCACATCCCAAGGATGAAATTTCGGAGATGGGATGAATATCCAGGGTAGGCTTTGTAAATCACCACAAGTTTCCATTATTGCACTAACAATGGGCAAGGAAAACATGATATAATCTGTCCCACCAAAATGCCCCCTCATACTGCCTTCGATCCCTTTAGCCACCTTAGCATCAGACCAACAAATAAACCAAGTGGGTACGACATCATCCCTTGTGGCAAACTCCACTAAATAGCTAGAAATGTCCTTCGGCCCCACCCTGCCACCAAATATAATATGATTATTATTATATTATATTATATTAATTAATTTATATATAGTATAAATATATAACATATACTAAGAATAATATGTTAATTATATATTATATTATTATTACTATAATATATTAATTAATATATTAGTCTATTAAACAACAAAAAAATCAATTAAAAAAAATAGTTTTCATATATTCAAATAAATTATATATATATATGAAAAAATAGTCAACATATTATAATTCTTTGCTTCTATTGATTTATTTGAACAAATTAATAAAATTAAATGAATGTATTAATATACCTCCTAGACAAGAACTAATAATGTGATATAGTAAAATAACCTCATAATCAATATTATATTAACACTTTAAATTTTATTTACCTTAATTAACCTATACAAATGATTTTAAAAAAATTGAAACATAACTTGTAAATATTCTACCCCTTTAAATATACTTCTTATCTTATACTAATAAAAATCGAATTAATCAATAAATATTAATACACTAAAAATAATTAAAAAAAAAACCTCCATAATAATCCCATCCATAATGTAATACAAGTGAAACATACAATGAAACATTCACAGGGGTGACAAAAAGTGACATTAGGTTGCACCCTAACATATGGGTATTTTATTTATGATTTTGCACCCTAATACCCTAAAACTATACTTTTGACAATACAAATTATAATGAATTTGAATAAGCTCCCTCAAGCAAATATATTAAAAATTGAACAAGTAAACAAAACACTCACTGTTCATTTTATTTTCACCGGCAAGTTACAATTTTATAGGTGTAGAAGACTCAATGGTCTTCCTACAAAATAACTAATACATTTAACAGTTAACTGAAATGATTGACACCAAACTGTGACTATTCACAGCGAACTAAATCTAGTGACACCAAACTGAGACTCCTTTTATTCATTGATGATGGAGCATTAATTCAAAACGGAATAAGCCTTCATAATCTCTTATTACGGATGGAGGGAAACAAAATCTTCAAAATCTTATCAATCCGCCTGAAGTATACCTTCCTCCATTTCTTTCTAACCGCAATCAATAACATTATACAGGAAAAACCTGCTACATGTGACAATCCTAGTCCAATCTCAAACCATGGTATTCGATTTCTATAATTTACAGTTTTATTTTGCCTGCCAGTTGTAGAAGGGAGTGGAGCAGAGAACTTTGGCCAAGAACATTTCTTTGGAATTGGGCATCCCACCAAATATGTATTTCCAGAATACGATGTGTTATCAAATGTGATCATCTGTCCTCCTTGAGGTATGCTGCCTGAGAGGTTGTTGTTGGACAAATTTAAATATGCCAATGATGTCAGAGATTGAAATTCTGCAGGAATATCTCCATAAAATCTGTTTGAAGAAAGGTCCAATGATTCTAATTGACTCATTTCCCCCAAATTGGGTGGAATAACTCCACTGAGGTTGTTCCTTGACAGATTGAGAAACCTCAACCCCTTCAACTTTCCAAAATCAAAGGGAACATCTCCATTCAGTCGATTGTTGGAGAGATCTATGCCTGTGAGTGTGGAAAGAACATACGGGTAGTGCAACTCTAAGCCTTTAACAGTCATATCCAATTCATCATGAGACCTGACATCAAATACAAAACTCTCAAAAGAGCCAAGTTTAGAGTATGACTTGAGGCCGTTGTTGTTTGAAATTGTATGGAAAGGATTCAACTGAGTGGATAACATATGGCCTTCTTCTCTTGGTACAACCATTGCTTGTAGAGATGCAATGTTACGTGGAATAAAACCAGATATATCGTTAGACGAAAGGTCTAAGATCTGGAGCTGCTTAGTTGGACAACCTCTGAAGGAATGCTACCTCTGAAACAATTACCCTTCATCATCAACACTTGAAGAGCCGATAGGTTTCCAATTGACCATGGAATATCCCCAGCAAATTTGTTATGCCCAATATCTAGTACTTGTAATGCCTTACAAGTGATGATCGAGGGAGGAAAGGATCCACTTAATTTATTGTTTCTTACAATTAAAGAGGAGGAGCATAGCCCGTGGAGTATGCTTCCCTCCAAACTATTATCCCCTAAATTTAACACTTGAATTACCTTATAGTTGGCAAAGCATGTAGGAATGTTTCCACTGAATTTGTTGTTTGACAGATCTAACTTTTCAAGGTAAATTGAATTGCACGAGCTTGGAGGAATATTGCCAATTAGAGAATTGTCATTTACCATCAAGAGCTGTAGGTCTGGAGGCCACGCAGATGGCATGTGTCCAGTCAATTCATTCCTAGATACATCCAAGAGTGTGATCCAAAACTGACCTTGTTGGGATAATAAGGCTGCCAAAGAAATGATTTCCCGACAGGTTGAACAAAAACAACTGAGGATTGTTCTCCCATAACCAGGATGGTATTTCTCCAACAATATTGTCATTAGCCAATGCCAATCTCTGCAATGAATACTGACTGAAAAGCCACTCAGGGACTCGACCACCAATACTACATGAGCTTAGATCTATGCCTCCTAACTGGAACTGGGGAATCCAAGTTGTGCTAATATTCAGCACACAATACGATAGAATCAAAAATTTTAATCCTGCAAGGTTATGAAACAAAGTATCTGAAATGGTAATCGAGGAGCGCCGGAGAACCTTTAGAGATGATGGTAATGCTAGCTGCGAAGAAGTGATGTGCTTATGTGATGAAAAATTACGACCATAGAGCTGCTCAAGGGAGGAAAGACCTGTAAGCTGAAGGCTCGCGTGGAATTTGTTAAAGGAAAGAGTCAAGAACTCAAGCAAGGAGAGATTTTTTAGACATGATGGCAGCATTCCACTTAGCTGGTAAAGCTTACATCTAAATAGCTAAGATTGCTGAGCTGACAAATCAAGGGCGGAACTATTCCTCTCAAACTATTGTTCTTTAAACTCAGATATTGAAGATTGGAGAGATTTCCCAAACAGGATGGAATTTTACCAGTTACACCAACGTTCATCAAGTTGAGGTATTTGGGGAAAGGAAGGTTGCAGAAACTACCGGATATGATTCCACTCGGCACGCCCTGGTCTTCATGGTAAGCTCTCAAATTCACTCCCTGGTCTGCATGGTCTACATGTTTGGTGAGATTATTGCATGATATGCCATTCCACATGGAACAACAATCACTTCCATTAACCCATGAAATGAGAATTGCATCAGAGACATTCAAGGCTGCTTTGAAGGAAAGAAGAGCTTGGGATTCTTCGGTAGGACAATTGAACAGACCAATACATGGCTTTATAAAAAGAATAAAGAAAACTGCAGTGATAAAGGTAAACTTAATAGGGGCAAAAGCCATTGCTTGAGTGAAGTTGCATAGGGCGAAGAATCAGACTTTGAGATGCATATTTATAGGATAACCTACCCAAGAGTTGACTGTAGAATTGGCAGCGTCGACTATGGTTGAAATTAATTCTGTCACTATCATAAACCAAAAAGAATGCTATAGTCAATGCATTCACTGTTGATTGGCAGCCATTAGAAAATAATACTTATAAATATAGACATTTGGCGCGTGCATTAGAAAAAATGCTTTAGAAGTTAGGTGAGAAATTGATAGCAAACCGTAAAGACTTGACTTTCTTAACTTAAATAGCCAAATGTTTAATACTAGCAATTGCACCCAAAGAAGGTGCAATGGTTACGCCGATTGTAGTTTATATAAAATATATTATAAATTTGAACATTGGTGTTTTCTTGAATATACACAATCACAAGAACCAATACAAATAAACCACTGCATAAATGAAAATATGACCGATTGAGGAACAAGCTGTTACACCTCCTCCATGTTGGGTCTCTCTCATCAAATTGATATGCACCAAATGCTTGTAAACAAAGTATGTGCCCTCCTTGACTCACAAAACCAAGTATATTGAAATGAAAAAAAAACACTTGAAAAGCTTCAGGTCTGGGGCAGGAATATGATGTGTAGCCAAATTGGGGTGGATTAAGAAATGGTAGAGAAGCTGAAAGAGTTATACAGATCAACCCTTGGGATCAAAGAATATGAATTATGTCTTCTTTCCCCTGAATTATTTATAACTGAAACCCATATTCTATTGGCCTACTTTAAGTCCACATAGTTTACTTTCTTCTATCTTCTTCACGCCCAAAAAGAGTAGAATAATTAAATTAGTATCATGATAAGGATATGCATTTGAACAATAAAGAGAACATTGAGGAAATTAAGGAAGTGAGGGGGTAATGGTCACCTTAATTTATACAACACAGCTTTTTGTGTTCATCATATTTCGCATGTTTTTAAAAACTGTTGGAAAACTCACAATGTAATCCTCCAATGCTTCCCAATTGCCTCCAAAAAAATTCTATATCATGTTAAAAAAATATGATGGCGGGATTAGATTCCAACGAAAAAGACAATGCAAAATAGCTTTATAATGAAAACAATTCACGAAAAGGACCACATCACAACTCTATATGCACCCAAGTGAACAATGCAGAATTACTTCATAACAGGATAGTTACCAAAAAGATCAATTGGTTTAATTTTGCATTCCTAATTGTTTTGGTGATACTAAAAGATTAACAAACATACATGCGTATATATTGATGTCATCCAAATTAATATACACACAAAAACAAACACATACATACCTGTATTGGGTCACCAAGAGATGCAAGAACATAGATACTTCAAGTCTTACAATTTCAATCCCTGGGCAAAGTCTGTGGTCTCCTCCAAATGGAGTAAAACTACTCCGTGATGGGTCATTTTCCTAATCATTGAACACAACAGGGTAAGAAAATAAATACAGTTACCTACCACACTGGTCTATGTGTCACTTGAGAAAGGCCCAAATACTGTTATTTTCATATCTCCAATGAAATGACACAACACCTCATTATCAACATCGATGAAATAACAATTGTTATAAAACAAATGAATACTGAAATAGAGCTTGGTAATCTACATAAATTCATAGATTTCAAAAGTTTTTTACTTGTATGTATTTTGAACTAAGGAAAACATGTATGGTATCCAAATTGAACATTGAAAATCTACTCTGCAATTACCATAAACCATGCTTGAAATTTATAACAAAGCTCTAGCAATTAACCCAGTGTGAAACAGTGGCTGAGGGCATCTACAGTTACACCACATAAAACATGAACCGAATGTAGGAACATAAGTTTGCTACAAATTGCAAAACATCTGGCTCAATGAAGTTCCATGACTCCCTTGGCAATCATTATATAAGGCCCATTTTAAAGCATTGAAATATGCAGTTGTTTATAGATTTTGAGTCCATAGTTTGGGAAATAGAAAAGCCTATAGAGTTCATTGATATCAGAGCAAGGAAAAGTGTTTTAAGAGTATAAAATCCATCTTGTCCATATAGGTGTTCTTTTTATGCCAGTGCAATTTAGTATTTTTCGACCATGGATCTATATCTTTTTCAACCATGGATCTATATCTATAATCTTAAAAAGAGATGTCCGAAGAATTCGGCTTACTTGCTATCTCTAGGGGTTGAATTTGTATGGACTTCCATAGAAGTCTTCATCCAGGTGAATGGATCTGAAGTATGTAAGCACACTCCATCCCTTGGGAATCAAGTGCCCTAAAAGAAGACATTAAAATTAGAATGATCCATTTTTCAAAAAGTGTTAGAATTTAGTTCTTGTTCTAAACTCTGTGGGCGTACTGGTTGTTTGATTTATTTACAGTCATATGCATATACAGTCATTGCACTAATGTAGCAATGCTTCTATTTTTTATTCTCAATTTATCAAGCCTAAGCTTGTGGAATTTATGAGATAAGAAATTGAACTATGCTACTTGAAACCTGTACTTGCTTCAAAAATACCTTCTGCTCACACATTTCAAAATAAATTTATCATTACCCAGATGAAAGGGGTAAAAAGAGAAGAGATGTCTTGTTTCAATCTCATTTGAGAATGAAAATTTCACATAAGACTGAAGAAATGACAGTCTAGAATTGAATTGATGGGAAATTATGCATTACTCCAAAATCATTGATTCAATGACTCCACAAAATTTATTGCTCGCAACAATGGCAAATGATGAATCAAAGAAACAAACATTAAGACATATATTATAAGTAGGGAATGAAAAATTAAATGAAAATAAAACGACTGAGCCAATACCTTCATTTAACAAATAATAACAGAATTGTTTTAAATGTAATAAAACAGGAAAAAATGATCCAGCTGCGTACAAATTCCAAAAAGTAAAAACCACTAAAATACTGGCAAGTGACTTACCTCAATATTCTGCACAGATTGTGTCTTGCTGTCAATGTTGCAATGAGAAAAAATGGGCAGAGGTTACAAGAAAAAATTACAAAACCCTACCACAGTAGAAACTTTTTAACTTGAAACCAGTGTTCCACGGAGTTTCGGGATGGGGACAGGGGACGGCGGGGGACACGTTTCCGGGATAGGAGACGGGGGACCTAAGTTTGGGGACGGCAAGGGGACGGCGGGGGTACGGCAGGGGGGGGGGTGGTGTGGTGGCGCTGAAATACATATAGTACTTGAAAAACTAGTAATAAAAAGATGTATAACAATATAATTATATAATTGTAGAAGCCTAAGGAATAAGTAAAGTTAACACATATAAACAAAACTTAAAACTTAAAAGTTTAAACACAATAACACATGGCAATGATATATCTTATCATTTCATTGAACTAGTGAACCACTAAACATTGAAAATCAAAATGAAAATATAGACATTGGAAAATGCAACAAGAACTAGATGTTTCATAATTTGAATTTCATAATCATGATTCATGAATCATAATTACAATCAAGTATCACTATATCATCAATGTTCAAACTTCAAACTTCAATAAAGTCAAATGATTGATTTTAAAAAATTAATTTAATTAAACATAAAACTTAAACTTTAATTTGTTTTTTATTTTTTTGACTAAAATCAATGCATTTTTAGGGGGACGTCTTGGAGTTTCCTTGGGTGGAGGGGACGTCTGGAAGTCTCCCAGAAGTTTCCTTGGAGTCTCCCAAAATTCTCCCAGAGGTTTCCCTGGAGTCTCCCATGGGAAACGTCTCCCTCCAGGGGGAGACTTCGGGGGGGCAGCGGGGGGATGTGGAGACGGCGGGGGGACGGCGGAGGGACGTTTCCTAGGCGTCTCCACGTCTCGGAAACGTCCCCTTCTCAGAAACGGGTGGTTTTTCCAGGGGGGATGCGTCCCTGTGGAACACTGCCTAAAACGAACCAAAACCAATCTCCTACTGTTGTTGCTTCAATCTATTCAAAGTAACCAAAAAGTGGATCTCAAAAATTTCGGGGTTTTAGGGCTACTGAAAATATTGAAATCTGATTTTATTGAGAGATTTGATGGAAAATAAATTCAACTGCTCGGAGTTTATTTTCAAGTGTAATTCTTGCAATTTAAATATGTTAAGAGTAATAAGTTATTATGCTTAATTAATTACATCACATTGATTAATTAATTAAGTCACTTATTCCTCTTTATTACTTAAGCTAAACTTAGGCACATTAATAATTAATTATTAATTATTAAGTGTGCACACTAGGGTTTCATTTAGGGTTTCCCTTTTAGGGTTTCTTGATCTCCTTCATAAGGATTGATCACATTGTAATAATTGGATTCTCTTAATGCATTTTTACAGAGAGGTTTTCGAGAACAACTTTTTCGGTTCTTCATATCTTTTGCATGTGACAGGTATCCATCTTGCATGCAGGTGATCTTGGATTCTAACATGGTATCAGAGCTCCAGACCTGCAGCTTCCTGTTCGTGATCTGAAGATATGGCCTCTTTGTGAGTTTCGGGTGCAAGGGTTTCCACAGGCATTTTTTCTGCAAGATCTGGGGGTAGCCTATTTTTTGGCTCACAATGGGCTCAAACGGATGCCGCCATCACGTTCGCAGCGGCCCCAAAACCCTAGAAACGCCTCACAAATCGCCGATTTTGGTGCAAATTGGCTCGAGGCAAAATTTCCCCGAGGTCAGACGGGCTTCCCCTGGAAGACGCAGACGAGGCAGACATGTTTGTTTGAAAAATTTCAAAACATTTAAAAAATTCGAAATTTCTTATTGTACCAGGCGCTGCCCATTGCAAATCGTGAGCGCTTCACCATCGGGCTACCCGGGCGGCCACCGCTGCTACCCATCCGCTGCTCCCTCTACAGGTTCACGCAAGACACTCAAATTTAATCGGGCTCCATGCGCCGTACCGGCATTCTATGACCGCATCGAGCTCCGCCGCAAGATTCGCCGCTCCCAGCCTACTGGCCTCGGTGACTTCCGGGTCTTATGGGCTGCATCGAGCTCTCGTGATCCGCTCGCCAACTCCCCATTCGCCCGCTACGGCCATATGGAGACCAGGGTTCGGCCAGTTTGAATCGATCGCTCTCAAAGACTCAAGGTCATACGTAACGCACTCAAGGGTCAAATTTTTTGCGGGGGTTGATTTTTTATGGCGACGCCGACAACCAAATTTATGCTCACATTTTGATGACGTCAGGATGACGTCAGCCTTACGGCACCCCTCTTTGCCCTCCTAACCCTAGTTTTTCCTAAAGAAGCAGTTTTTTTCTTTTGGCCATAACTTGGGCATACGGTATCGAAATCGGGCAAACGAGATATCGCCGGAAATCTGATTCTGAGCTCTTTCCTGTAGTGCAGTTTATTTTATAGTATTTTTCTGTTTTACTGCATTTATTACTGTTTGAAGTCAGATGTACATTTTATGCTTCCGAGCTCATAACTTTTTGCCACGATCTCCGTTTTTCACCTCGTTTGAAGCGTCGGAAAGGTATTGAGGAGCTCTAGGTTGCTGTCCATGCACTTTTTCTGTATCTGTCCCAGTTTATCAGTTAGTCCAGATTTGGCCCGATGGGTTGGTTTGGCGATTACTTGGATGTTTTGGCAGTTGGGAGAGTGTATTTTGCATCTTTGCACTTCATTTTTCAGTAATACATATTTTAATAATCACTTGCTGCATCATAGATTCCAGAGTTGTTCCAGTTTGGAGTTTTCGAGTGTTCCGTGGCATCGGGTTTTCTGTTGCTTTAATCATGATTCCTTGAGTCAATCAGTGACTCTCATCCGGTTTCAGTAGTATACAGAAGAATATTTCCTTGCTTGCCTATATCAAGTTCCAGTGTTACTCTACAGAGTTCTTCCAGTGCTTCTTTGCAGCATGTAATCTCATTGTAGGGGGGTTTTGTCCCACTGGGTTTTTCCTTCTCTACTCCTTTTTTGTGTTGTATTGGGTTTCTTGCACATCACTTTGTGCCATATTTTGTACTCGCACTGTATTATAAAGTGCCATGGGGGGTTGTGTAGTGCCTTTGTTTTGCCATCACACCTTTGTCCGGTGAGTGTCCCTCCACGACAACAGTGAATCCAGATGATTCCAGTCTCATGTATGTGTGCTTTATTTTGCACACCACTTTTTCAGTTGCAGGTGCTTTCTTGTGCACTTTCAGATGTTCTTGGTTCCTTTTCATGCACTTCATTCTTGCATTGTAAATGGGTACCTGATCAGGCCTCGTTGCCGGGACCCATCTTTGCTTTCATGCATCCTATTCTAGTGTTTTAGCTTCTTCCTAAGTTCATCTTAAGGGGGGGTGTTAGAGTAATAAGTTATTATGCTTAATTAATTACATCACATTGATTAATTAATTAAGTCACTTATTCCTCTTTATTACTTAAGCTAAACTTAGGCACATTAATAATTAATTATTAATTATTAAGTGTGCACACTAGGGTTTCATTTAGGGTTTCCCTTTTTAGGGTTTCTTGATCTCCTTCATAAGGATTGATCACATTGTAATAATTGGATTCTCTTAATGCATTTTCACTGAGAGGTTTTCAGAGAACAACTTTTTCGGTTCTTCATATCTTTTGCATGTGACAGGTATCATCTTGCATGCAGGTGATCTTGGATTCTAACAAAATACACACCTACTAAGTTTATTACACCTAAGAAAGCATTTAAATTGGACAAATTATTTCATTGAGTTTACTGGGGGATGCATACCCCACAGGAAAGAAGGAGGACGTTCAGGGAATTTACCAAATTAAAAAATTATTAAAAAAATAGAGAAATAAAAACATTCGATTATAAGTGCAAAGCTCAAACCCGTAACAATGGAGAAACATTAAAGTTGAACAAAGGGGAATATTACAGGAGCTCATTAATCTACAGGTAACCTGAGTTGAACAAGTGATGCAAGAGTCAAGTTCCTGCCGGAAAGCGTGATGCATTTTGATTTAGAGGAGAAGGCAAATAAAAAAGTAGTGACCATTCTTGTGATGCAATTAATATATTCGTGCGAAAGGGTGCAAAAATCTTGTTTCAAGCTCAAGAATCTAATTGCTCTAAATGCCATTGGATCTATTTTTACTCTAGTACTATGAATTTCATGATAGCAGCATTTGAAATTAAGGTTGAATATAATATATGAACTATGAACCAGCACGCTCAAATTGCAAAAGGAACGGGGCATACAAAAATGATAATTTAAAAGTTAATATTTTAGAACAAACAAATTGAACAAGTGCTTTTGAAAATCCAAGTACTTAATCAGAAGACAATTACAGAGGCCAACTTTGATCAAGAGTGCTAAATGTCTTGAACAATGTCTGCAGCCTAAATTGTTAGATGGTTCATAGCTCACCATGGGTGTGACAATGAAAGGAGCAGGTATGCTATCTGAAGATTTTCATCTATAACGCCTGTCAGAATTCAATTCATATCCACATTTGCAGGATGATATATAAAATGTGGAAACCTTTTTGTAATTACTTTGTTGACATGCTTCATATATCCGTATAGGATGTGTTTTTTAAAAATAGTGGACCCTACTCTAAATACAGATCAAAAATTGACAAGACAAATAATATTGAAGTGAGAATGTAGTGTGATGCAGAGAAAAAACTAGACCAAACAAGAACAACTGGCAAATATATGTACCTCTATAAGCCCCAAGGTATGTTCAGGAAATGAAAACAAGGCCACTCAAACAAGCCTTCCCAAGGACAGAAGAAACAGAGCACGTGTCATGTGCCGAACACATCAGTATACATTCAGACACATCCACCAGGTTTGAAGTCTATCCCAATATGAAAGACCTGAGAAACTAACTGCCTAGAATAGGTGAGGAAGCAACTCCCAAGGCATACGTTGACTTTTAAGTCCACTAAACATCTTCAACAGTCTATTGTCATACAGAAAATATAAAAAAATACATGTGAGAGCCAATGGCCGGTGTTTACAGCTGTTATGCAAATTGCAGCAGACTGCAGGAAGTGTAGTTCTCAGCACGGCAGCAACAATAATTTTGGGAAAAAATCAGCAAACCAGAAAATAAAGATTTTTTCAAAAAATGGGGATTTGATCAGGTAAAAGATAAGATTTTCAAAAAATGCAGAAAAATGTCAATGAGAGAAAGAGAGAGAAAAACCTGTTATTTTTTAAAATTTAAAGGCATTTTAATAGCAGAGAGATATAGAGAGCAAAAAAAAATGAGAATTTATTCAATAAATTTGGAATATAGATTTTTTAATAATGATTTTTTTACATTTAAAGACATTTTAATAGCATGAAGATATACTACAAATAAAACCATCTGAAGGACATGTTTTAATGGATTTGACGTTCATGTTGGGTGGATGGAAACAATACAAGAAGGAGCACTTCTGACAACATTTTCCATTCTAAGAAAAAATGACAAGCATTTAGTAAATAGAGAGCAGGACAGAAAGAAGAGCAGAGGTTAGAGTGTCAGGTGGCACTGCCTAGAATGCCTTGAGCAAATCAGTCTCTGGACAACTAAAAACCAAACAACCTGCCTGTCAAGGCTATGGAGGGTTCTGCTGCCCTGTGAAATATTAGCACAGAAGTGGTTGAGGTCAAAAAAATAGCTTCCATACCAAAAAAAATGTGAAAAAACAACCACATGCAAACAAATGAAAAAATCAAAAACCTTTTTAACAAAAAAAATTGACTAAAGTCAATCACCCAAAAATCGGCCAAACAGAGTAAAACCTGTGATTCAGACAATTTATTTGTGGTTTTTTAGAGGAAAAAAAATAAAAAAACAGAGACATAAGATTTCCACAGTCCATAATGATGCAAAAAAACTAAATGCGGTTTAATCCAGAAAAAACAAATTTTCATAAAAAAAACTGCACACAACAAAGTGCATTTTGTTTCAGACAAAAAAAAAACATAAATGATAAAACTCAAGAAAAGCGAATATCAAAATCCCATCAAAATAATATATTCAAAATCAATCAATTCAGTTATTTAAGCATGACTTAGCTCTGTAACATAGACAAAACATACCCATACTCGAAAACAACAGGATGAAGACCAAAATAAATGAGACAAATGAAAGGGAATGGAGAAGATAGTCTGATGCACATAAGGAATTGGACCAGACAGGAAGTCTTGGTGAATATCTGCACTTCCATGAACCCCATGAACTATTCAGGGCATGAAAATGAGGTCATTTAAATGGGTCCTCCTAAGAACAGAATAAAGAGAACAAATTTGGCTGGAGTAGACCCATCATTATACATTCTGACACGTTCACCAGATTTCAAATCTATCCAGATATGATAATCTATTGCCATATACAAAACATAAATATGCATGTGAGAGCCATTAGAAGGCATTTACAGCTGTTTTGCAAATTGCAGTAGAGTGTAGATAGCATATTTCTCGGTCAATATGTGTTTAGTATGCAGAGAAAGCTTGAAGGTTATCATAAATACATGTTGCTATATCACAATTGCTTGTAATGCTCCAGAGAAAGCTTGAAGGTTATCTTGTGTTTTGATGATTTGGAAAAAAAGACACAACCCCATCTTTGCGGGAGTTTTCACCCACAATAGAATTCTCAAGGGCAAACCTTGTGTTCATAATTATGGGTATATGCCGCACGCTGTTCTTTTCCGTCCTTGTTCATTTCTTTCGCTTACACTTACATGTTTTTCACAACAAAAATCAGTGCAACTCGCCAATTTCATAAGCATAGCTCTGAGGAACAACAATGTTTTGGATTATTTCAGTCAAAAGTGATTATTATCAATTAGGCGAATCGTTAGAATAACCAAAATAAATAGATCAAGAATTAGAGATAGATGAAAAAATAAGCAAAACTAGCAGAAAAAGGCAAAATTTTGAAACAGAAATCGTCATATCGAAACAAACAAAAGAGAAAACACTGGCAAGTGACTTACCTCAATCTTCTGCACAAATTGTTTCATGATGTCCAAGATTCTGATGAAAAAAATTGGCTGGTTACATGTGAAATGCCTATCGTCTACTTGCAATCTGGCCAGACGTGAAATAGTTGTCATCTTTAAAATCTTTTAAGGACAGAAAGAGATTAAGATAGTCCTACTTTTGGAATTAGGGCATCACAGAATTATGGTGTTTACCGCAAATTTCTCTGCTCTAGTTATTCCCAGATATGTCATTGCCTCAGCACTTTTCTTAGCTTTTATAAGAAATGTAACGTGAAGGCTGTTCGCTTGCCTTGAGCTTGCTGAGCAGCGGAGGGTTTCACGGTGAAATCCTCCAGAAATACCCTCCGTCATTTGAGTTTCCTCTGTGTCTGCCTGCAAGATCAGGGACAGTTTGCAGTTTGCCTGTGTGTACATTGGCTTCTTTTGCAAATGTATTTTGTGAGGATGAGGAAGATTTTATGTGCGCCATTTACTTGAGCTCTATTCGGAAAGATGAGAAAACTTGAAAGCTGTTCAATTGCCACCGTACTTTTCACAGGAAGTGTTTGGATAAGTGGATCAATAACTATCAGAATTCGTGCCCTCTCTGAAGATCCTCTCTGCTGCCAAAAGAAAAGGATTTTTCATGAATCAAACATTCCTCCTCAGAGCTAGAAATAGGGATTTCCCAGCACATAAATTGAAATTGAAAACGGAGGTGTTGCAAACAGCGTTCACTGCAGTGGTTCAAATTTCTAAATGTGGAACATGTAGATTCAACGCCCGGAAGTTTTATCAGGCGTGAGACACTGATTGATTTTCAGGCGTAAGACAGCACCGGTGGGCTGTGCCCACAATAAATAGCCTATCGGCTAATGAATAGTTCTCACCGAAGTTAAATTATAAATTGATAGCAAACCGTAAAGATTTTCTTAACATAAATAGTCAAAAGTTTAATATGAACTAGTTGTCACCGTTATAAACTCTTAGAATGTTGAAAAGAACATTCATGGATAGCTAAATCATGTAAAAACACTTCAATCCCAAGACGTTAGAAATTTGATTTTGAATGGATAATAAATTAGAATGTCTCTTTTCAAAGCATAATCGGTTTGTAATCAATTGGTCTATGGAAGAACTTCAAATTTCTTGGAGAGCTAAGGATTGATGTAGTAATGGTTTTGTTCATGGCAATGACTTCAAAGGGTCTTAAGAGGTGAGCTTCACCATGCTTTCAGAATGCAATTTCGTCGTTTTAGGAGCTTTGGACAAAAACTTTGGAGAAGCATGTTATTTTTAAGCAAATGTCAAGTTGTTTCAATTCATCATCTTAAAACTTCAGTGTCTTTAGGGAATGGACTGAATTTTATATTTATATTATTTTGATGTTTCTTGCAACTCGGGTGAATAATAAATTTATTAAATAATTATATCTTAAGTTGTCCCAAAGAGGAAATATTAAAAAAAATTAAGGTATAGTTGTGCCTCCAAAGGGATGTCTAGGTACAAGGGGGTCTTTGTACATAATGAATTATTATTTAATTTTTTTTTTTTAAGTTTATGGAGGAAAAAAAGAAAAATATTATATTCCCTCTAGAATGTTATAAAGGGAGATTGAGAGCTCATTGTTCGATTAGACATGCTTCATCTCATATTTTCTTGGATGAAAACTCTCTTGAAAATACAAGTTTTTGGGAAAAAACCCTCCCTAGCTGGTCTTGGTGGTTTAATATAGGAGCCGCAGCTATGCCTACAAATGAAGTTTTCTATTTCTTTTCAAAAAATGGATGTTTTTGATGTTTTATGAACTACAAGGGTTTAACCTTTTTTTTTTCTTATGTATTTTAGTTGCTTGGAATGTATTTGAAGGGTGATATTAAAGTTTTTTCTTGTTGTCCGTATTGATGCTTGCCTACTATTTGTACCCTCATTTTTTGGTTGTAGCTTTTGAGTTTCTTCTAGATTAGTAATCAATTCATTTTTTCTTTTTTTAGTTGTTGTTGATGGTATTTGTGTAGGCCATACAACTTTAGATTCAAAAAATGAAGTTTTTATGAGACATGCCATTTCTAAGGAAGTCATACAAATTATGGATGAGGCATGAGAAATTTGGAAGTGAAATTTCTCGCTTTTTGTGTTCGTTTGTTACAATTTGGAGGAATCTAGGGTTAGTTATTTGTTGTCAAACTTTTTAAGGAAAAATTGTTCATCATTTGGGACCATTCATGAAATAAATATTTAATTATAAGTGATATTTATTTATGAAAATTTATTTTTAATTTAAGTTATATTTCATCTATATAGTTTCAAGATGTTTGAGATGGGTTTTGGATTTGTAGGAGTTATAATACAAATTCTAATTTATGGTGGATCTTATAATCTTTCAATGTTAGTCAAATTTACTAATCGATAGTTTTTATTCTGCTCTTAGTGTATGTCTAGTTCTAATTTGATGGTTTATCAACAGAATTAAGTGATGTTAGACGTGCAATAACCAATCTAGCATCATCTATTTGAGGTATACCTTTGTTGGGTAATTTATCATTTTTTTGTATATGCTATTTGGCTCATTCTACATTGTTGTAGTAGTAAAGATTTATGATCAAAACCTTTTATTAACATTGTAAGTGTGAAAAAGTAAATAAGGTAACTACACTTCTAAATAAGACATTGCATCAAAGATTCAATACAAATTAAACTAATTTAAAGCAAGAATCCTCTAAAATCATCCTATTGTTCTCTATCTCTAAAGATTTATTAAATCAATTAGCTCTCAGATTTGATAAGCATCATGACTGTTAAAATGCCAATTTAGAAAATGAGATTGCACCAATCTAATCCTATATGATGATATGATGAAGCTACAAAGAAACTATGATAAAAGAAACTATTGTAAATGCATCCATGATAATGCTTCTAAAATTTTGTGATTTGCTAAATGCTTGATTGCTTGATTGCTTGAATACCTAAATGCCTGAATGCCTGCAAAGTAAGATTACACAAAAGTTAGGATCCATTTCCTGTAGATGAAGGCTCCTTTTATAGATTTTCAAAAGGTAAATGTGACATGGCAGGAAAGAAGGGCTAAGATTCAATCTGGATAAATCAATGGAGAAGAATGAATTTGGTGGAGAGGAAGATGGAATGGATAGAGAATTCCTTCAAAATACGAGGAAGAAAAAGAGGAAGAGGAAACCAATTCTCTCGTGAATGTTCCAAATTAGTTTGGAAGGATAAAGCAAAATTCATTTTAGTTGAAAGTTTCACTTCTAGAAGAATATTAGCATTATATAATTTGGAAAATTGAAGAATATTATTAAATAAAGCAAACAAATAGAATTTGTTTATTTAAGAAAGAGGACATAGTATAACTAAATAAAACTATAGGATATAGTTTATTTAATTAAGAGGGAATAAATGAATAATTAAATAAATCAAACTATTTAAGTTGATTATTTAATTAAAATAGAAGAATTAGAAGAATTAGAATAGAATAAATGAACTATAATAAATAAATATTTCTATTTATTTAATAGTAGAAGAATTAAGAATTAATTAATCAAATAAATGTATTTAATTAATCAGATTTATCCAGACCATTTTTAGGTGTATACATTTTCCCCCTCTTTGAAGTGATGTGTTTACGCATTGCTTCAAAGAAAATTTTGCTGCTATTGCTAGTATTGACAAAAAAATTCCAACATGACCCAAAATTGCCCCAAACATTGAATTTTGAATGATGATAGATATATGCCCCCTCGGGAGATAAATTGATGAATTTTAAATTTTTCATTTTTTAATGATTTTTCAATGATTTTTATGATTTTTATGATGATTTAATGAAGAAACAATGATGAAATAATTTATCTCCTGATAAAACATATAGAAAGTGCCCCTATGATAGATGATTTGATGAAGAAACAATTATGAAATAATTTATCTCCCGGTAAAACATACAAAAAGTGCCCCTGTGATAGATAAGAATTAATCTCCCATGATAAAAACAAATTAACCCCACAAAAATCCCACCAAAAATTACCTTTAAAAGGTCAAAAGGGTCATTTTCAAAGTCATTTGTGCATTTGAGTTTTGGAAACCTTGTGGGAGAGAGCTTTGTGTGCAACTTGTAGCAGGATGTTGATCCCTTACCACACCCACTGACTCGAGCATGTGTGATGCCACTAGTGCCCGATAGCTTATGGACCTACAATACGTACCCCTAAACCACCTCGTAGTTTGGACTTCATTGTTTTTTGTGTATTTTTGTCAAATTTTAAATTTTCTCATAGTTTAGCACTTTGATTAGAGCGCAATAGTGCTTTGAAGACCCGATGTAGCGCTTTGAAGGTTTGTTCTAGCACTTCCAAGATTTAGCGCTTTGACTAGGTATGTTAGCACTTCCATAGGATAAATTAGCGCATCGGCGAATTCAACACATAGGTTAGGTAAAAATAGTGCTTCGGGGGTCTGATGTAGTGCTTCAACAAGTTTAGCGCTTTCAACCCCTATTCTAGTGCATTGACCAGTTAAAGTAGCACTTTGAAAGAAGTAGTACTTTGAACTCCTATTATAGTGTGTTGACCAAGTTTTTTTGCGCTTTGATTTATATAGCACTCTGAACATCTGTTCTAGCGCTTCCACCTGATAAAGTAGCACTTATGATATTTTAGCGCTTTGAATACCTAGTTTAGTGCATCTAGGATAGAGTGATAGATTTTGTCAAATTTATCCCTGATTTGGTCAATTTCGATCATGTAATCCATTTGGTTTGATATGATTGATGATTTGAATAAAATAGATGATGTGCAACCTCATGATAAGCGAGATCTAATGATTGATTGATAATAACTACCCTCATGATAAGTGAGGAATAATTATAGATTGATTAATGAACCCCATGATATGCGAGGTTGATTTGAAAAATTAACCTCATGATAGGTGAAGTACAATTTAGAATTGATGATGACCTCATGATAGGTGAGGTTTAATGATACGTTCTCATGAGATTTGATCAAAAATCTCACCAAGAGCTTATTAGATTTGATAGAATAAATGATGCCTAATATTTTGACAAAGTGTACTGATTTTAAACGTTTCATGATGATAAGAGTCACTAGATAATGTTCACATTCAAGAGCGGTTCCTGTGGACCTTTGATTTGATACATCATCTCACACCACAGGAGACATAACTCATCATATAGTGTGGATTAGCTTCTCTTCTTGACATGCCACATATTAGGATTAATCGAGATCTCCTCACAACATTAGCAGAGCGATGGCATAGTGACCACAACACCTTCCACCTACTAACTGGCGGGATGACAATTATGCCAGAGGATGTATGGTGCATTCTTTGCATACCATTCATTAGAGAGATCGTTGTTTATGATTCAGAAGAGCAAGGTAGGATAGAGGCTCTGCACAGAGTATTCTAGGATCCTTAGATTGTGGGGATGTAGATCCCATGGCGAGATATGTATGATAGATATGACACACTACCTTCAGTTCTGACAGGTTTCATCAGAGGATTCCTTTATCTTGATAAGAGGTCAAAGGGATTGTCTGTTGGATGGGGCCGAGTCCTAGAGAGCATGGTACTACATGGTACGAGATATGCGTGGGGGATGTGCATGCTAGCCCATTTATATCATGATCTTCATTCGATTATGTATTTGAGAGGACAGAGTTTGGCATCAGGAATGACATTACTACAGGTGTGGGTGTGGGAGCATATTGTTTTCATGCATCTAGACCCAGTGTTATAGAGGCCAGCGACCAGACCATATGTGTTTCGATATAAAGGTAGACATACCTAGCATAAGATGGGTAAGCTGGAACATTGGAGACGAGTATTGGATGATGTAGAGGCGGTGACCTAGTGTCCTTATCTAGATTATGACCACTGGGATGAGGATGACGCAAAGTTGTGTTACTTATGCGACTCCATGTAATTGATTGGGAGGACCTGCTTCATATTGGAGAAATTTCTATTGTGCAGAGTATACAAGCAGTATGGGATTGTTCAATGCATGCCTCAGGGCATGGCTAACTATGCTCGGTGACAAAGTGATGTCAGTGATTAGGGTCCATGTTTGTCATATGATGCTATTGTTGCAGGATACCATACACTTCAGCCGTCAACATGGGATATGTGGCGTGATATTATAGAGTCGCCTATGAATGATGATTATGTGTAGTATCTAGCATTACATCCACCTCCTCGTATCACGATTCCAGATGAGCCAGTACCACTACCTACAGAGGAGGAGGTTGTCGTTCCTCATGGCTGCAGATGAAGGAGAGAGGAGGCTGAGGAGGAGCAAGATGTGGACATTGAGATGGAGGATGTGGACATCAATGCAGAGGGCAGCGAAGATGAGGATAGTAGTGATGATGGAAGTGACGATAGGAGTGATGAGAGTAGTGATGATCTAGCAGTGATGGTGGAGATGATGGAGGGGATGGTGGGAGACAGGGCATAGTAGGTAGTTCAGAGCCATCAACCAGTACGCCTCATAAGAGGTGGGCAGTAGTTACCTCCTTAGCAGATCAGGCACAGATTGCCAGCCTGCAAGTTCAGATTCAGATGTTATAGGGACAACTAGCATAGACACAGGGGTTGTTAGCATAAACATAGACACAGATGTAGGCACAGATGGCCACTGCCCAGACAAAAATTACATC
>VDFB02392224.1:0-42213 GCA_007258455.2 Sequoia sempervirens | reverse complement strand
ATTTAATCAGTTCAAAAATTACACTTTTAATCTTCTATTTTTTTCTATTAAATAAATGAAGGTAAAAAAAACAAACTTACACTTCCCTAATAAATTCTGTGAGATCTCATGGCACATTTACTATGTACTGCACGAATATGGGGAGGGTGAAGATATCTATTTCAACATCTACGAATAAGCAAAGGTATGATTGCAATTGTCTAAATTTAATACTCATTGCAGAGGATAAAGGCAGTGATAGAGGTGAACATTGCACGATGCAGATATGCATTAATGTTGATTTTAGGTATGATTGAATCAGATACTCCGTCAGCACACCCTAACTCACCTACACCTATTCCCTTGCCTGCTCATCAACAAATGATAAAAAGGAAGCGATTTGATTCAGGAATTGATGCTATGGTCGATGGACTCTTCTCATCACGTCATGGGTTTCCATAAATTCAACAGTGAAATCCACTCCTTGTTACATCTTATAAGGACTACATTTGTCCTTGAAATCAGCACAGTGACAGGTTATTGAACGAGACGCTTCAGCAGATGGGTAGTCTGAAATAACACTGACTTTGCTACCTATCTCCCTGACACAGCAGATACACCAAATCTTTGTACAGTAAAGACACCAAGACAACGAATTAAGAGCTTCGTTTGGCTAATTCCACCATTACACAACACTGCAGATTATGGTTGCCATTAATCTGAGTACAAGAAGGTTTGGTATCCATTTAGTTCCCTACTAAATATCTATACATACCTACCTCCCAAACCACCATTTCATATGCAAGGTGTTCGGCTAGCTCAAGGCGATGCACCATAATACGGAGGGTTTACTAAACACTACGCAGGATCTTAATTGCAAGGTGAAATGAATATTACCAAGAGACGATTCCAAGAGTTTGCTATCGAGGAAATTATTTTTTGAAAACATATCTCCAGATTTATTCGATCTCCCATTTGCGTAGGAGCCACGCAGGTTTAAGACAATCCACAATGCAAAAACTTGCTTTCATCTGGTTGAATTTATTGCAGGATCCTCTAGAGCGTTGGCCATCACTGACGCCAAATATACAGTCAATAAATTGAATGGTGGGGGGGTTAAACAAATGCTTACTATATCGTATTATTATTGCCCTGTTTAGTTTTGGATAGTGTTATTCTACTTCATTTTTATTTGCTTTATGTATTCTCTACTGTACTGATTCGTTTGCATGCTTTTACTTCTTTCGCTGAGCGTGGGGAAGATTGAGGTGGTTTTCGGTAGAAGTTTTGAATTGGCTATCAATTCCAAACTCCCATTTAGGTTATTAACTTATTCCTAGCTGTGTGATTTAGGGGACCAATTTTTTACTCTAGAACTATTCATTATAGAAACAGGAAGGCTATTTACGCCTCCACAGGCTTCTGCGGTCGAGTGTTACTGTTGAGACAGGTTGCGAATGGTCCCAGGGAGATTATTTGCAGTTGTAGCCTGGTAACCCCAGAACACAGAATTATTCATCGCTCCTTGCTGGCACTATGGTTGCTAAGGATAAAGGGCCTAAAAATGCATCTGGGCTTAGCTCCAGAGTATACTCTGCTGCTGCATACTTATTTAACAACGATGATGAAGTGCTGAAACAAAAGCCCAAGGCCGAGTCAAATGGAGGAGAATCAGGCAATGAAACAGTAAACGTTGAAGCCATCTTAAAGTAGGTTGCATTTATTAACTCACAAAGATTTGATAACTTTGTAAATGTCAGGCAACACACGCAGACCAAGGGAGTGGTGTAGAATAGCGCGAACGGCCCCCAGCCATACCTGGTGACGCCAAAATAGGAGGAATGGCCATGCCTGCTGATGCGGAAATAATAAATACTGGAATTTGGTGAGGGCGAGCACAGTGACTTCCAGAAGCGATATTCACATATTAATTCTGTAGTCAGATCTCACCAAGCTTCATGATCGGATGGTCCCATGTTTTAAATACCTTCTCAGGGAAAAAATGCAGATGGCATGTCTCAGGTGAGAATCCAACCGGAATAGTCTCAGCCGGCATCAGAAGTGAGACTTTTCCAGTTGAATTCTCACCTATTATTAATAGCCTATCAGCTAATAAATATGTAAATATGTCAATTAGTTTTATATAATAAAGGAGAGAGTCAAAATACTAGGCTATATTGATTACTACCAATATTGTAGAAACTATGGAATCTTATAAGCATTGATATTTTTCTTGGAATACCAAGAACACAACAAGGTAAGGATTATATTTTTTTCTTGTTGATAGATTTTCATGATTACTACATATCTTTCAAAATGCAAAATAATGCCACACATGGTACAAAAAAAAAATCACGGGGGTTGTTAGATTGAATTTTTACTTAAAAGTATAGTTTTATATTGTGACACTAAGATTATAGAAGATTTTAGAGGACACTTCAAAAAAATATAGGCATTGATTTAAATTTTAGCTCTACATATCATATTCAAATGAATAGGAAGAGTCAAATTGTTAGTAAGATCCATAGAAATTTAAGATGTTTGATTGATGACAACCCTAACCACAGTGATTTGATACTATCATAAGATAAATTTCAATTATATAAGAATCCTTTCCACAATATTTTTGGATAGAGAGATATTTTAAAATTAATGGATCCTTCTAAATGAAGATTAAAAGAAGAGGACTATTTTCTTGTCTTTTATTATGAACTTGGCTTTGCTTGGATCTTGGAAATGTGCCTTCTACCACTCGTTTATGGATAGAACTATTTTTCGAATGTATAAAAACCAATGCAATCATCATTTATAAAAAAAAATCATTAAAATTATTATTATTTGAACAAGATAAATTCAAACTAAAAACCTCTAAAACAAAATTTATATAATTATGATTAAAACATTCTAACTAATAATCACAGGTTAAAAAAGTGTCTTGAAGAAGATAAAAATATAAACTAGGCACAGCCTTAATTTGTTCTTGTTAACTTAATAAATAATGAAGAACATAATTGTCAAAATGTTTTTTGGAAAACCATGTCCATGGACGTGAAATACATCTGATTCATAGTAAGATAGGTTTTCAGTAATCTAGACGTGAAGAAAGCGACAGAAAAGAATTCAACGCTCCTGATTCCTTACAAATTTTTTCAGTTCACTTTCTATTTCCTCGATTTTACATTTCTGCTCTATTTCCTCGGTTTTACGTTTCTTCTCTATTTCCTCGAATTTATGTTTCCGCTCAAGAGCACTTCTCGCAGCAATTTTCTTTGCCACTTCTTTCTTTTTTACTTTCACCCCTTCCAATCATCTCACCGTCTATAAATACTTCCACAAGTATCATTTCCTCTTCTGACACTTTGAACTTATGATCTTTGTACACAACTTTATTGCCCCTTTTTTGACAAAACTCTTGGAGTTCAGAAACAGGATGCTTCTCCACTGTCTCTGGAGTGGCAAATGGCTCTAATAAAATCTTGAATCTCTACCAAACATATAGTATTTTGAAGTGAAAGAAGAGGAAAGATTGTGTCAATATACGCTAATAGCTTAAAAAAATTCTATGAAAATATAAATCTTAGTACAATAAAAGATGAAAGATGGAAACACAAGTAGAAGAGGGTCAATTCAGTTCACATAATACCTCCCAAACTTCCTTCAAACCAGAGCTGATATTCTGTAATGACTCACCACTGCTGTCAAGAAGCATTGCACCTGCTATTGATTCAACTACATCAAATAAAACTGAGGGTGGATTCACATCGGTACAATTCTCTTCGATGTCTGAAACGAACTTTTTCACCTGCGTGACACCAAATATGAACTTCCTTGAATAACGATTAATCATCCTCCAAACTTGAGTCAAATATTTTGAATTGTTACCTTATCTTCCTGGGATTTATTCGGAATGATGAGGTGCTTATGAACTTCTAATTTCACTACAGCAATTCTTGCAAGCTTCTCATTGTCCATATTTTTAGATCTTAATGTTGTCAACATGCCTGGTTGCAAGTCAGGATAATTGTGGTGCAAAAAAATTGTTATTTCTAGCTTTAGGAACAAATTTCCAAGGTACTCCATTGGTTCATGAGACTTTAGACCTGCTGATTCAATGGCTTCGTTGCATTCCTTGCATGGTCCGAGGAAATTTAGAATTGCCATCTCTATATGCTGACAAAAATAATCTTTCAACAAATTTCTTCTCTTGAAATTGTACATTAATTTTCCTTCGATCTCATCCAATACATTAGACATATATGAAGGTTTATTGAGTTTAGAGATTGAATTCTCAATACACTTTTTCACTTCATTGCAGTTGCACTCTTTAGACACTGCTTTTTTCTTTTGAACTCTGTGTTTCTTTCATGGCCCCAGTTTCACTCGTAGAAGGATTTGTGATGGAACTTGACACATCAATATTGTGTTCATGGCTTTTATTTTCACAAGCTTCCATTGTGTGATGTTTTGGCTGTGGACTTAGCAATGGATTTAGCAAAGGCTGAAAAACCTATGAAAACTCAGGTGTTAATATATAAGTAAATATAAGGAGTTCAATACAGTGGCCTTTAAATATACAAAAATAATGAATATCTCATTAAATGTTTTTATATTTACGTTTCTTTCTATGAAGCATTTCAATAAAATTTACTATACATAAATAAAGTGAATATTTCCTTACTTTCCAAACTATATCGAATGAATAGTTATTATCGACATGCACAGCACCAGCTATGGCTTCAATAACATTTGCAAGAACTTTTGCTGCACGCTCCACATCGCTATCAGATTTAGATTCGTCTGCCATAGCTTTCTTGATTTTATTGGCCTGTTAAAACACACTGATCATTAAAAAACAATATCAATCGAATAATGAGTTTTGAAATGTTTCAATATAACCAAACTTAGTTTACTTTTGAGATCCTCATTTAATAGGAAGTTGTGAAAACCATGTTTTATAGCAGCCCTTGCAAGAACACTATTCTCCACATTTTTCTTGACTAAGCGAACAAATGTTCCTTTATCTATTCTTTCACTAGACTTGTATACGTTAATGGCAATCAAAAACTCTAATACTGCATCTCCAAGGAATTCTAGGCGGTGATACGATTCTAACGCTTCTTTCAATAAATCTTTGTTTTTGAAGCTATAATTTAAAATGGATTCTATCCCAAGTGTGTCAATTATGAACTTTGTCCACTCCATTTGAGGCAAAGAAATTAAGCGAAAAAAAAATAAATATCCGTGGTACTGCACAATAACAAAATTCATCATTCACATTGCTTAAGAGATTGATATTGTGACATAAAGTAAGTTATCTTTTCTTCTTCATGTTGTTTTCATCTCATCATAGCGGCCATGGTCTTCTTTGGAGTCATATCCACTTGGAAATGATTTATAAATGCATCAATTAGTTCATTGAATGAATGAATTGAATTGTTTGGTAAGGATGAAAACCATTCTAAGCCAATGTCTTTTAAATTCCTAGGAAACAGTTTATCGTCAAGGAAAAAGTCACTACATAAGCCGGTGTAACCATTAACATGGTTAGAAGGATCTCCCTTCCCTCCATATTTCTCAAATCTAAGAATTTATATTCCTTGCAGCATCACTGTTCATAATATTTCTAGAGATAGTGGGCTGCCTTGAACATAATAGGTGGGTGGTCCATTCTAGGTTTGGTTTATGGTTGATATTTTCTTTTGCATGGAGGAGATAGTTTGAAAAAGTTGTGTTATGAGAGGGCCAATGTAAGTGGTATGTGGTGGAAGGGAAAGTGGTGATGGAGTGTATGTAGTGGTAGGGAAAGTGAAGGGGATGCTTATAGATGGTATGGTGGAAGAGGATAGAACATGTGATCCCACATAGGAATTAAGAATGCTAGTAGGAATAGTCAAGGAGAGAATCACATTGCTAACCTGTTGCATTGTTGTTGTGACTTGAGGTGGAAGGAACATGTTTGTGGTATATCTCAGCAATATTTTTCATAATGTTTAGGCCTTTGTCACATTCAAGCATGTGATGGATTTTTTCTATAGCATGAATCACAATGGTTGAAATGCTTTCAAGACAGTGAATGTTGGAGATGTGTTAAGCCCCCATGAATGTTAATTACTTTTTCTTGTGGAATGTGATCGTTTTGTGTGTCAATTTGCATGTTATTGGAAGGAAAATCCTTACTAAACGTAGGATCCATGCCTAGTGTACTAGTTGCAATACGAGGAGTGGGAGTGTTAGACAATCCAAGATGCACAATGAGTGCATTATCATGGGATAGCATGAGTCTTGAGCTTCGTCTCACTAATGTATTAGCAATAAGACACCAAAC
The DNA here is from genome assembly GCA_007258455.2 of Sequoia sempervirens. NCBI lineage: Eukaryota > Viridiplantae > Streptophyta > Pinopsida > Cupressales > Cupressaceae > Sequoia > Sequoia sempervirens. The sequence continues at coordinate 35,909 of VDFB02392224.1, read as the reverse complement.
GCTCATGCAAAAGTTTCTAAATGCGGGTGGATGAAAATCAAATGTAAACAAAGAGAAATAAAATGATAATAACTGAAATTATGGAAACTGTAATAGCAATGGAGTAACAAAAACCAAAAATGCAGAAATGTTGAAAAAATTCCAGAAATTATAGTGCAAAATGTGCAGGAGGACTAAGTCGCCCAATGTGGCGAATTAGTCCCTGTAGTGATGTTTTTTTAGATTTTTCAAAAAAATTAAATGAAATTTTATACTATTCAGATGGTTAGATGCAGCTACAGTATGGAAATGTAAAATTTTTGGAATTTTTAATGAAATTTAATGCAAAAATGCAAGCTACATAAGCTTTTAACTAATGCAATTTTAAAACCGTAGGATGCAAATTAAAAAATGCAAAACCTAATGCAATGTTGATGCAAGTTGTTCCTAGGATGCAAATGTACTTAAAACCAGAAATAAAATGTTCAAAAGTCTGTTTCACCAAAATGAACCAAAATTTTTTGTAGGGGCTTCTCTCTTACACTTCTAGGGTTTTTCACCTAAAAGGAGAAAGGTATCACATAAAACATAGAGGTTCACTAAAGGATAATGCCAGTATGATGGAAATTTGTCTAAATGCAAAGAAATGATGAAAGATAATAAATATTAATGCAGAACCTATGAAATGCAAGTTGTTTGAAAACATAGTGATGTATGCAAAATGACCTAAGAATGCAAGTAAACAATAACAAAAATAAACAAGATGGAGAGGTGCACCTAGAAATAGAAATGTGATGTAGAGAGGCTTTGGAATTCTGTAGATTTTGCTATTGAAGCCCACTAGGACATTTACACCATCCTGAGCAACTTAGTCTTGTTTCAGGGAGATTCTATTGGAAAAGGTTTCTACCAAATGGGTACTCAGAAATGTAAAAATCACTTTTCTGGCCTGACAGTGGGACTAATTCACCACAGATGGCGGCTTAGTTGACGTGGGAATCTCAAGAAATTTTGGACAAGAATCTGTAGCCTTCGTTCTATCTGCACTTCCCTTCCTAACAGGTGTCCAATTTAGATTCTAGAGAAAATGAGCTGAAACAGGTCTCCAAGCTTGAATTAGGGATTTGTTGACTTGAATGACTTTAATGGATTGTTGACCACTTTTTAATACCTTACTCTTTGAAAAATCAGCATACAAGATCTACAAACACACATGCAAAGAGGGGAAAAAGGGTTGAGGGTTAGAGAATAGGGGTTTGCCTTGGTCAAACCCCAACCTAGTAATCAAACCCTAGAAAATGAAATGAAATAGAAATAGAATGATGAATGAAAAACATGCAATGGCACCAACTCACCAAACCCTTGATGTTGAAACTCTAAAGATATGTAACAAGAATCTCTAATGGATGCTTGATGATGCTTAGAATTTTTGAGAATGATTAAGTAAATGAATGAATTGCTTGAAAAATGAATTAATAATTAGAAGATTGTAGGAGATGTAAAATGAGGGGAAAACCATTTATTTATACTTGGTTTTTCAATATTTCTCAAAAATAACACATCACTGACCGACCTCAAGGTTAAGAGAATAAAATCCCGCTAGAAGATCAAAATTATTTTGATAATTGTGCCCAGTGGGAATAAGTTTCCCAAGCTGGTGAATTGGTCCCACCAGGGCAATTTTACTAGGTGTCAGGGATTAAAGTGTATTTAATAATTTTTTTTAACAAGAATATTCTAAAAACTACCCTTAAGTATCACCGAAAAGTGCGTTACGGGGACATTTAAACATAAGAAAGGGTTAATTTAGTGATGACAAGTCTAGAAAAGCATGAGTTTGTTTCAAATCTATACAACACTATGAAATAAGACTTTCTAAGTGGTAAAAAGAGGTCATTTAAGTTAATTATATTAAAAGGGTCCTAGAAAAGTGTGAAAGTTGGTTACAACACTTCACAACACTTTTACAAGACATCCTAGAATTCTTAATGTTTCTCAAGGGTCTAAGATCTAATGTAAATGTGTTGGCCACATTGCAAAATTAATTCTAGGAAGAATCAATCCAAAGTCCATGAGAGAGACTCAAGTGAGTGTAAAAATCTCCAACTATACATTTTTTGGTGACAGGGAAATCAATGCAAAAAACATGTTCTCGTGACTCAATCCATCTATAAATTTCCTTCCATCTACCAAACACAGTTTGGCAGTGCCACAAAATTTATTCCTCTCCTCTTCTTGGAAAGGTATCAATTTAATTCTCTTTCCATTTGATGCCATAGTATATGTATTTCTTCTTCTATAATGAATTTATTTCTAATCATGTTGTCATGGTCTCCCTAATTGTAAATGGCATGCATCCATAGGCATAATATCACACAATACTTCATCCCTATATAATCCAATATGAAATTTCACCAAACATTGTTCATTCACTAGTATCTTATGATCATCTTGAATCCATGCAATCCTATAAGGGTTGGGGTTTTTTAGTCTCTTCAAATTCAACTTGGTCACCATCTCCTCAGAAACTAGATTATCAATACCGCTACTATCAATGATTACATACCTTTCCTAGGGACTTACATCTAGTTCTGAATAGACTTTTCCTTTTTATTGGTTCTTTAGTTACTTCCTCATGCATCAAAGCTCTTCTCATCACCAATGATTCACCTTTCTCTAGTTTTCCATATGAATTAGAGGATCCAACATGTTTTTCATGCACAAATGCTTCTCTTCCAAATTGCTCAGGTTTCTTTCAAATACTTCCATGATGACACTCAAATGCTATATATCCTTCACCTCCACACTTAGGTTCCTTTGAATGGTCTTCCCTTACATCTTCCTTCATCTCTCTAGTATCCATCATTATGGTAAGAATTATGGCTTCCTCTGTAGTATGGTTTAGCATCCTTTTCTTCACTTCGATAGGGTTTTGGATCTTTTTTCTACTTCACATATGTTATCCTTTCTCCAGACTGGGTTCCACTCTTCTAAAATCTTCCTCCTATGCTTCTTTACCTCTGTTTAGACTTCTCTTTTAGCTTCTCTTCTACATTTAATGAAAACTAGTATGCTTCTTCAATGGGTTTCATCTTAACCAAGCTCAACTCTTCTTGAATATTTTATCTCAATCTATTGATATATCTGACAACCTTCTCTTTTTTTTCTTCACTATGACTGATTCTAATTATCATCTTGTAGAATTCTTTAGTATACTCTTTCACATATTTTTCTTTCTATCTCAGTTTTTGCAATCTCTTTAACAGTTCTAGCTCATAATCAATTTGTATGAATTCATTGTTTAACTTTTTCACCATTTTGTCCCAATTGATAATTCCTTCTTTGCCTCTTCTATTTTGGTCTAACTGAACTTCTTTCTGGTATAATGCAGCATGACATTTCAATTTATTTTTTCGCAAATCTAGGGCTCTTTCGAGATCTTCATTTTCTTCATATTTGAATTATTCTTCCATCTCATTTATCCAATCAATCAACTCTTTAGGATTCAAATTTCCAATGTAATTTTGACTTTCAACTGTAGGTCACTTACCAATCTTCAAAATTCCTTTTAACATTTTTACTTGATTTGATTCTTCTTCCTCATCATCTAGGGATTTTGCAATTTGATTTGCGTGTTATGCTTCATCATCACTTTCATCATTCTACTTAGGGTTGAGGCCTCACCTTTGATCTTCCTTAACAAAATACAAATAAACTCATGTCTTGCGCATCATTTCTAAAATTCCATCCATTTTTCCAGCAATATTTTCCATAGCAAGTGCTCTCCTTGGTGGCATCTCTCCCCTCAAATCAGTAAAAGTGAGTCAATTCGACGATCTAACTACAATGGTTTCAACTACCTCAAATCAAGGATTGATTGAAAAAAATGTAGACTGCCATAGTTTGGTGATTTGTTCACCTCAAAGAATGCCTTCATGAATCAAACCTCACTTTGATACCACTTGGTGAAGTCATGATAGGAGATTTCCAAAAGGAACAATCCAAACCATGCAATAATGAGTCAACACAATGGAAACAACACAAAAATTGATATGTGAACATGAATATTCACTAATATGGAATTCTTACATGCAACATTAGCCACAAGGGTGAGTATCCAGGGCTCATATGCCTTACCACCAAGGCTTTAACAATACAACTAGCCAATAGGCCTTACTACATGCCCTTGAAGGGTTTATGTGAAAGTATATTGAATTTGAGTCTTATCCTAAAGCTACTAATCTACTAATCATATACAATGAATTATAATGTTTATAAATATGCTCCTCAAGCTCTAATATAGGTATGCGTTGGGCATAAGGGTTAATAACCTAATGAATGCTTATACATGAATATCTGCCTTAAGATAAGAAGAATAAACTCTATACACAATGATATAACTTATGAATCTTTAGGATAGGTCCAATGAACCCACAATGCTTTAACGATATTCTATATAACTATGTGCAATCTAGAATAGGTCCACACTAAAAAATCTAGACCAGGTTGGCCCAAAATGCTTTGATTCGTAAACACAGTGATTTTTTTAGAGTGATAACTTTCAACAGACAACTACAAATGATGTTAAATTTGGATATGTTGATGTGTAGATGTTATATCCTACTCTGTGAGTTGAGAAATGACGATGTGGTAAAATGTTGAATGAACTACTTAAACTACTACTATATACAATGTAAGAAAATAACTATTTTTAGTTGACACAAGATTGCTTTACAACATGGGATGCTCCTACATTAAAAATCATCTTCAATCTTCAACCAATCCAATATTTATAAAATCTTAAAAAAAGGCTTTAATTGAACCTTCTAATCCAAAAATGGTCTTAGGCTCATCATAGGCATCTATATTCAAGGAAAATATCTTCTCCATATCAACTCAATATCTTATCTATATCTTGGGCAAGTAAAGAAGATAATACTAAAAGAAATATTCTTCTTCAATTCTTATATAAAAATAACTAACAAAGTATCTCAAGTAGGTATAGGAATTTTACAAAATATTTTTATCACGAATGTGTAAATCTCTGGCATCATCCTCTTCAAAAGTAAGACCTCCTAGGGTAGACACCAACTTCCTATTAGGATCTTGTCATATGTCACCATCTATCATGTAGGAGGCCATCTCAACAATAGGAACCACAGAGTGAATGTAAACATAGGAAGATTAATATATTAGGATAATTTAATATACACCAAGTAATCAACTGATTAATGGTAAGACTAAATGGTTGAGACACCTTAATCCCAAGACTGCAAAGTCTCAAGGAGGAGAATTTGTTAGTAAACATTAAAAAATGAAATTTTATGAAGGATTTATTTGTTTATTTGGGATAGGTTATCTCATATCAAGGGTTACAAATGGATCAAAAAAGGTACAAACTATAAGATAATGGCTTATACCTAAGAGTGTGCATGAGGTTTGGAGTTTCCATTTTTTAAGTTGCTTTTAGTATTGGTTTACTCAAAATTTTAGTAGGATACATGAACCAATAATCAAAACCATAAGGTGAGATAAAAGGAGTTTGAGTTGACAACAAAAGCTAATAAGAGTTTTGAGACCCTAAAGAAGTTTGTCACCAAGGAAAAAATATTAGAGTTACCTAGTCTTACAAAGGTGTTTCTAGTGGGACAACAAGCAAAGTTGTCCTTATTCAAGAGGGAATACATATTGCATATTTAATTTGAAATATTAATTATGCCAAAAAAATGTATTATGATTTTTATCAATATTTCTATTCCATATTGAAACCTTAAATAATTTGTAACACTACTTTCTTCTTAAGGAATGTTTTATTTATATAGATCATCATTCTTTGTAATTTATTAATAGTCAAACCAAGGTTAACTAGTGACACATGATGTGGGTTGACTTTTTATAAGAGTATATTTTTTTCCTCAAGAATAAATGTGTGCATTTGAACAAACTATTATATTCATTTAGTAGGAGAGAAGTGTTTTTTTACTAAAATGAGAGATGAACTAGCTTGATTTGATTATATGAAGGAGTTATACAAATATAATTCAAACTTTGAGCATTAATGGACATGATATATGGATCCTACTAGTATGGATATGATAATATGAATGGATTTTTTCATGTAGGATAGGTTGTTATTCAAAGGAAAATTCCTATATACACCTCAAGTCCATCAATGAGATAAAATTTAATGAGAAAAAAATTGTGTTGTTTTAGCTAGACATTTTGGTATTGATAAGACCATAGTGAAACTCAATGATAGATATGACTGGTTAAGGATGATGATAGAAATAAAAACTAGCGCTTGCACCTTAGCAAGGCGCAATGGTTATGTCGATAGGAGGGTATACTATGGTAGTGTATTCGAAGGGAAAAGAGGGGGGATAATGCATGGGGAAAGTGCAATTTGGTTTTTTTGCAAGAGTAATTATTCGTAGCAAATGTGAATGGGTGGCGGGATGCAAGTAGAGTTGAATATGCCAAGTGGATGAACAACACAATATATTATCTTAAATGGTTGAAGTGTTGGAACATTATAGCTCAACTGGACCAAGTACATTTGTTGGTAGTTCATGATATAAAAAATGTGTGCTATGAATAGTCAAAATATTGGTGAGCAATTTTGTAGTAGAACTTTTTTTTGAACAAAATATAGTACAATTGTTGGTGTTTGATGGTGAGGGACTATGATATATGCCATTTGGCTTCAAGGCATTCAAAGCAAATATATTTATACATATTTGAAATAGTTGCTTTTATTTTATGAAATTAGGACATAATGATGTGTATAAAATATTCCGATAAGTATAAAATGATTTTTTATAATATAAGTCATATAATGTGTAAAATGCGATCAAAATTTAAATTTTCAAGATGTATGCCTATTAAGCATTAATATATATACACTATATTAAATAAATAGTAATTTGTGAATAAAATGGAAATCTGGAAAGATGTGTTGGCTATATGTCTCTACAGACCCTTTTTCCCAATTCACTTTTAGTTGAGAAAATATAAATGACAATATAACTGGATGAAGTATTTGGAATTAATTTTATCATTGTGGTGAAGGAAAAAATCACTAATATAATGAATATCAATTTATGAAGGAAAAATAGATATATAGTGTGAATGAGAAATAAATTGATTTCCTCTTGAAACATATATTTATCTCTTCCATATGGGTAAATTTGGCATCCATGAAATTCAAGGCAGCAATTCACGGAAGGAAAAATTCACCACCATGGAAAATTCATTGACAAAAACCTCACCGCCAAGATGAATCTCATTGCCAAGTAAAATTCATCGCTCACAATTCATAAAGTTTGTGTAATATATATTAAAAAACATTGGTGAATTGTTGGTGGTAAATTTTACTTGGCGGTAAGTTTTTTGTTGATGAATTTTCCATGGCGCTGAATTGTTGGTGGTGAATTTTCTTCTGGAAAATTGCTAGCGATGAATTTTCCCAGACCAAGATAAATTTACCTATAATTATTAGAGGATGTATATTTCAACTGTATGAGCCATAGGTGTGAAACTTATTTCTAGGTCAAATCTAACACTATATATAATCTATGGACTAATAAAATAAAACAAAATAAAAAAATATTACTACAATTTTCTTATTAACTTGCTAAGTTAATCCAATAAAAAATATTGATTTCATCCAAATCAGTAAACAGGGAAACTATACAAGATTTATTTAACAGTCTTTTATTATATATATAATATTATAAAAATGAATAAATAGAACTTTATTATTATTATTAATATGGGGACATCCAATATGAAAACAAATAGTATGATGTAACATGACATTATCATGAGGGCCTCAATAATGACAGCTTTATATTTGTTTCAACAGTTTCTAATTATAATGTCAGCACTTATTAATATTTAAAAAATGTATTTGTTTTTTAATAATAATTTATTTTTTGGAATTTTAAAAATAATTTGGAGTTTTTATATTAAGTTTTATGAAGTGAAGCTATGTATTTCTAATTTATTAATAGAATTTGATATCTTTGAGAACGCAATCCGATTAATTTTAGAGCCATGTTGTATAGTTTAGTCAATTAGGTTATTATGCAATAGAAGCTAGGTTAACACGGGGACATCCAATATAAAGACAAATAGTATGATGTAGTATGACGATATCAAGAGGGCCTCAATAATGACAGCTCTATATTTGTTTTGATAGTTGCTAATTATAATTTCTGCACTTTTTAATATTTAAAAAATATATTTGTTTTTAAATAATAATTTTTTTTTAAATTTTTTTTAAATAACTTGAAATTTTTATATTAAGTTCTATGAATTGAAGTTACTTAAAATAAAGACTACATATATATTATTAATATTAAAGATAGTTTTTATTTTTCCTTAAATAAATAAATAATTTTAGTTTTTTGTTTTATCTTCTTTATTAAATTTATTACTATGTTGTTTGTAATAAAAAAATGTTAAGTTTTTTAATGACATTTTGTCAAAATATAGATTAGGTGTTATATATAAAAGAAAATACATTCCTTATTATGTTCACATCATTTGCATTAGAATTGTGTGACACCTGAATAAAAAATTATCTTTTTTGTATTCTTTTGGAATCAATTTTGTTAAAATTCTAGAGTTTTGATACTCTTTAATGGATTTATCATGAAAGAAAACATTTTCTAATGTAAATTTTATGTTAGGATTATTACACAAAAGTAACATTTTGTATCATATATATTTGTCAAAATTACACCAAAGCATATAATGATACAAATGTATATAATTGTGACATATAAATTTACATAAATTTTATTTAATAATATATAATAATACAAAATGTAGAATATATGAATGTGAGTTATCTAAAAAAGCTCTACCTTATTAATAGGAAAACTATAACTATAACATTGCAATTGGAAAGATATGATTAAAAAAAATCAAAGCTAAAAGATGAGCATAATCCAAAGGCCAATTTAACTTTAACACTAAAACATAATAACATGTATGAGCAATACAAAAACCCTATGTATAAGATAACCTACAACCTCAAACCACCCTGTATTAGCCACTGGGAAATGATGCTCAATATCTACCACCTCCTAAACCTAGGGCTCTTCTACATTAAAATACCTACTACTCCTGTTCGTAGCCAATGGAAAAAGTCTCACGCTATGTCAACTCTCCCTCTCTTATCTAGACCTCTGCAACATTAGAGAACATGGTCGGTGGACCTCTGCAGCATTAGAGAACATGCTTGTGTAATTAGAGAAATGGCAGCATCTCTCTACCGCTCCTACGGAGACATTCTAACCTCATTCTTCAACTCCACTCAAGCAACCTCAAAACATGAACAAGTAGCGATGCTGTATAGCTTCTAAAGTATACAACACTCTATTTTTCAGTACCGCTTTTTTCTTTTACTCTGCTAATTGAGCTAATTAACACTCTTGAGCACTTAAGGCGTTATACCAAACATCATAAAGGTTTTCTTTTTGTTTGAAGTTGACAATATAACTTTATGCATTAACTCATCTCTCCAAGAGTCATGATGACATTATTCAATAATGGTAATAGTTTTATTTACTCATGAATTATAATAGTAATTTTATTATTATTCCATCAATTAACAATAACATTATTTACGATAGCAATTTTATTATTATACCACCAATTAACAATAACGTTATTTATTTATAAAATAATATTACTAAATATAATGTGTACCATTAATTGTATCCCATTACTATACTACCCTTTTTGTATTTATAATTTACAAATTTTACCACTATAATTATTATTAATTCTTTCTACAATAATACGATTATTTTACTCAAAATTACTTCTATCTAAATAAAAATAATAATATCAAATAACTAACCCATTAAGGATAATATTGACATTTTCTTCCCAAATTAACCCTTTTTATAAATTTCAAATTTTAATCTCAATTTTACCTTACTAACATCAAATAACTTACCCATGAATAATAATATTTACTCCTATTACAATAGTAATTTTATTATCACTTTCATTTTATTCTGCAAATATTATATGACTTCAATTTAATACTATAATATAAAATTACTCTCCAAAATAATGTTATAACTATAAATCATATTGTTCTATAATAACCATCCAACTGCCATTTCTACTATTTTATAATAAGAAGTGCTATTTATTTTCAATTGTCCATAATAATATTTACAATATCTATGACATTATTATTATGTTATTTGATAATGCAAACTGATTTCCACGTTCCACAGAGAGAAAATTATTTAACTTCATTCGATAAAAAAAAAAACTTAATTTCATCAATTCAAAAATTACACTTTTAATCTTCTATTTTTTTCTATTAAATAAATGAAGGTAAAAAAAACAAACTTACACTTCCCTAATAAATTCTGTGAGATCTCATCGCACATTTACTATCTACTGCGCGAATGTGGGGAGGGTGAAGATATCTATTTCAACATCTACGAATAAGCAAAGGTATGATTGCAATTGTCTAAATTTAATACTCATTGCAGAGGATAAAGGCAGTGATAGAGGTGAACATTGCACGATGCAGATATGCATTAATGTTGATTTTAGGTCTGACTGAATCAGATACTCCGTCAGCACACCCTAACTCACCTACACCTATACCCTTGCCTGCTCATCAACAAATGATAAAAAGGAAGCGATTTGATTCAGGAATTGATGCTATGGTCGATGGAATCTTCTCATCACGTCATGGGTTTCCATAAATTCAACAGTGAAATCCACTCCTTGTTACATCTTATAAGGACTGCATTTGTCCTTGCAATCAGCACAGGTTATTGAACGAGACGCTTCAGCAGATGGGTAGTTGAAATAACATTGACTTTGCTACCTATCTCCCTGACACAGCAGATACACCAAATCTTTGAACAGTAAAGACACCAAGGCAGCGAATTAAGAGCTTCATTTGGCTAATTCCACCATAACACGACACTGCAGATTATGGTTACCATTAATCTGAGTACAAGAAGGTTTGGTATCCATTCAGTTCCCTACTAAATATCTATACATACCTACCTACCAAACCTTGAAAACATATCTCCAGATTTATTCGATCTCCCATTTGCGTAGGAGCCACACAGGTTTAAGACAATCCACACAGGTTTAAGACAATCCACGACGCAAAAACTTCCTTTCATCTAGTTGAATTTATTGTAGGATCCTCTAGAGCGTTGGCCATCACTGATGCAAAATATACAGTCAATAAATTGAATGGTGGGGGGGTTAAACAATGCTGACTATATCGTATTACTATTGCCCTGTTTAGTTTTGGATAGTGTTATTCTACTTCATTTTTATTTTCTTTATGTATTCTCTACTGTACTGATTCATTTGCATGCTTTTACTTCTTTTGCTGAGCGTGGGGAAGATTGAGGTGGTTTTCGGTAGCAGTTTGGAATTGGCTATCAATTCCAAACTCCCATTTAGGTTATTAACTTATTTCTAGCTGTGTTATTTAGGGGACCAATTTTTTACTCTAGAACTATTCATTACAGAAACATGAAGGCTATTTACGCCTCCACAGGCTTCTGTGGTCGAGTGTTACTATTGAGACAGGTTGCGAATGGTCTCAGGGAGATTATTTGCAGTTGTAGCCTGGTAACCCCAGAACACAGAATTATTCATCGCTCCTTGCTGACACTGTGGTTGCTAAGGATAAAGGGCCTAAAAATGCAACTGGGATTAGCTCCAGAGTATACTCTGCTGCTGCATACTTATTTAACAACGATGATGAAGTGCTGAAACAAAAGCCCAAGGCCAATGCAAATGGAGGAGAATCAGGCATTGAAACAGTAAACATCGAAGCCATCTTAAAGTAGGTTGCATTTATTAACTCACAAAGATTTGGTAACTTTGTAAATGTCAGGGAACACACTAGACCAGGCGAGTGGTGTAGAATAGCGCGAACGACTCCTAGCCATACCTGGTGACGCCAAAACAGGAGGAATGGCCATGCCTGCTGACGCAAAAATAGTAAATACAAGAATTTGGTGAGGGCGAGCATAGTGACTTCCTGAAGCGATATTCGCATATTAATTCTGATGTCAGATCTCACCAAGCTTCATGATCGGATGGTCCCATGTTTTAAATACCATTTCAGGGAAAAAATGCAGATGGCATGTCTCAGGTGAGAATCCAACTGGAATAGTCTCAGCCGGCATCAGACAGTGAGACTTTTGCAGTTGAATTCTCACCTATTATTAATAGCCTATCAGCTAATAAATATGTAAATATGTCAATTAGTTTTATATAATAAAGGAGAGAGTCAAAATACTAGGCTATATTGATTACTACCAATATTGTAGAAACTATGGAATCTTATAAGCATTGATATTTTTCTGGGAATACCAAGAACACAACAAGGTAAGGATTATAATTTTTTCTTGTTGATAGATTTTCATGATTACTACATATCTTTCAAAATGGAAAATAATGCCACACATGGTACAAAAAAAAATTCACGGGGGTTGTTAGATTGAATTTTTACTTAAAAGTATAGTTTTATATTGTGACACTAAGATTATAGAAGATTTTAGAGGACACTTCAAAAAAATATAGGCATTGATTTAAATTTTAGCTCTACATATCATACTCAAATGAATAGGAAGAGTCAAATTGTTAGTAAGATCAGTAGAAATTTAAGATGATTGATTGATGACAACCCTAACCAAAGTGATTTGATACTATCACAAGATAAATTTCAATTATATAAGAATCATTTCCACAATATTTTTGGATAGAGAGATATTTTAAAATTAATGGATCCTTATAAATGAAGATTAAAAGAAGAGGACTATTTTCTTGTCTTTTATTATGAACTTGGCTTTGCTTGGATCTTGGAAATGTGCCTTCTACCACTCGTTTATGGATAGAACTATTTTTCAAATGTATAAAAACCAATGCAATCATCATTTATAAAAAAAAAATCATTAAAATTATTATTATTTGAACAAGATAAATTCAAACTAAAAACCTCTAAAACAAAATTTATATAATTATGATTAAAACATTCTAACTAATAATCACAGGTTAAAAAAGTGTCTCGAAGAAGATAAAAATATAAACTAGGCACAACCTTAATTTGTTCTTGTTAACTTAATAAATAATGAAGAACATAATTGTCAAAATGTTTTTTGGAAAACCATGTCCATGGACGTGAAATACATCTGATTCATAGTAAGATAGGTTTTCAGTAATCTAGACGTGAAGAAAGCGACAGAAAAGAATTCAACGCTCCTAATTCCTTACAAATTTTTTCAGTTCACTTTCTATTTCCTCGATTTTACATTTCTGCTCTATTTCCTCGGTTTTACGTTTCTTCTCTATTTCCTCGAATTTATGTTTCTGCTCAAGAGCACTTCTCGCAGCAATTTTCTTTGCCACTTCTTTCTTTTTACTTTCACCCCTTCCAACCATCTCACCGTCTATAAATACTTCCACAAGTATCATTTCCTCTTCTAACACTTTGAACTTATGATCTTTGTACACAACTTTATTGCCCCTTTTTTGACAAAACTCTTGGAGTTCAGAAACATGATGCTTCTCCACTGTCTCTGGAGTGGCAAATGGCTCTAATAAAATCTTGAATCTCTACCAAACATATAGTATTTGAAGTGAAAGAAGAGGAAAGATTGTGTCAATATACGCTAATATCTTAAAAAAATTCTATGAAAATATAAATCTTAGTACAATAAAGATGAAAGATGGAAACACAAGTAGAAGAGGGCCAATTCAGTTCACATAATACCTCCCAAACTTCCTTCAAACCAGAGCTGATATTCTGTAATGACTCACCACTGCTGTCAAGAAGCATTGCACCTGCTATTGATTCAACTACATCAAATAAAACTGAGGGTGGATTCACATCGGTACAATTCTCTTCGATGTCTGAAACGAACTTTTTTACCTGCGTGACACCAAATATGAACTTCCTTAAATAATGATTAATCATCCTCCAAACTTGAGTCAAATATTTTGAAGTGTTACCTTATCTTCCTGGGATTTATTCGGAATGATGAGGTGCTTATGAACTTCTAATTTCACTACAGCAATTCTTGCAAGCTTCTCATTGTCCATATTTTTAGATCTTAACGTTGTCAACATGCCTGGTTGCAAGTCAGGATAATTGTGGTGCAAAAAAATTGTTATTTCTAGCTTTAGGAACAAATTTCCAAGGTACTCCATTGGTTCATGAGACTTTAGACCTGCTGATTCAATGGCTTCGTTGCATTCCTTGCATGGTCCGAGGAAATTTAGAATTGCCATCTCTATATGCTGACAAAAAGAATCTTTCAACAAATTTCTTCTCTTGAAATTGTACATTAATTTTCCTTCGATCTCATCCAATACATTAGACATATATGAAGGTTTATTGAGTTTAGAGATTGAATTCTCAATACACTTTTTCACTTCATTGCAGTTGCACTCTTTAGACATTGCTTTTTTTTTTTGAACTTTGTGTTTCTTTCATGGCCCCAGTTTCACTCATAGAAGGATTTGTGATGGAACTTGACACATCAATATTGTGTTCATGGCTTTTATTTTCACAAGCTTCCATTGTGTGATGTTTTGGCTGTGGACTTAGCAATGGATTTAGCAAAGGCTGAAAAACCTATGAAAACTCAGGAGGTGTTAATATATAAGTAAATATAAGGAGTTCAATACAGTGGCCTTTAAATATGAAGGTCAGAGGCAGAGGAGGAATTTTTACGCACAGTAAAAATTTAAAACATAAAATATTATTTTCAACACACAGAGTTGCTGCTTGTAATTTCCTGTAAGCTCACATTCACCTTCTTCTTCTCATTGATCTTGTTTTTAAAAATAAAATTACAATTTAAAATTCAAAATTACCTAACATATTTTTCCCCTGTCAAAATGCATTTAATACAAAGTCCTTTTCATAAAATTCAAACTTAAATATTAAATATTTCGCATCCCGATATTTCCTTTGGTGGTGGCGGCTTTCTCCATAGTTCCCCGCGGTATCGCGATGGATAAAATCTTGATTGCGATATTGCGGGCAGCGGTTAGTTGACGGCCCGGTAAACTGCGGTAAACACTTGGCGGTTAAAAGTAGAACAAACTTCTACGAAGTCTCCCGTGATATCGCGATGAATATTTTATTGATTGCGATATAGCGGGCATTGGCTGGAGGTACGGCAGGCGGTTGATATAAAACAAAAACATTACCAAAGACTCCCGCGGTATCGCAATGACTAATTTATTGATTGCGATATAGCGGGCAGTGGTTGGCGGGGACGGCGGCAGTTAGGGTTAATATTCCAACACTCCCCCTTAAGCATAACTGCGCTGTCCACCATGCCCAATCTGTTCCTTTGAAAAATAAAATTATCTCTTCCCAGCGGCTTTGTAAAAATATCTGCACTTTGTTCTTCTAATCTGCAAAATTCTAAAAATATATCACCATTGTTAATTAATTCTCTGATAAAATGATATCTGGTATCAATGTGCTTGCTTCTCTTATGAAAGACTGGATTTTTCGAAAGAGCAATGGCAGAATTGTTATCACAGTAAATTTTTGTTGCCTCCATTTGTTCATTTTGCAATTCTTTCAAAATTCTTCTCATCCAAACTGCTTGACATGCTGCACTTGTGGCTGCCACATACTCTGCTTCAGCTGATGAAAGGCAAACTATTGGCTGCTTCTTTGAAGACCATGAGACAACTCCAGTCCCAAAATTAAATACATAACCCGACGTGCTTTTTCTGTCATCAATGCTGCCTGCACAGTCACTGTCTGTGTATCCTATGAGTTTGAACTCATCTGAACTTGAATACTTGATGCCAAAATTTCTTGTTCCACTTACATACCTTAAAATTCTCTTCCCTGCTTTCCAGTGGGTGTCTTTTGGTGTTTCCATAAACCTTGAAATCAAACTTACTCCATACATAATGTCTGGCCTTGTGGCTGTGAGATACATGAGACTTCCAACAAGCCTCTTAAACAAAGTTGGATCAACATTAGACCCTCTATCATCCTTGCTTAGTTTCAGACCTGTCACTGTAGGTGTTGGTCTTTGGTTGCACTTCATCATATTAAACCTTTTCAAAATGTCATTTGCATATTATTTTGGCTGTGAAATAAAAATACCATTTCATCTTGATTCACTTCAATGCCCAAAAAATACTTCATCAGACCTAAGTCTGTCATTTCAAATTCTTTCTTCATGTCTGCCTTGAACAGATCAATTGACAAATTGCCAGTGAAAATTAAATCATCCACATATAAGCATACTATTAGTATTTCACCTTCTTCATTCATTTTTGTATACAGTGTGGGATCATTGCTACATCTATTAAATCCATTCTGCAAAAGATAACTGTCTATTCTGCTATACCAAGCTCTTGGGGCTTGCTTCAATCCATACAGTGCCTTTTTCAATTTGTAAACTTTGTCTTCCTGACCCAGAATTTCATATCCAGGTGGCTGATCCATATAAACTTCTTCTTCTAAATAACCATTTAAAAAAGCTGACTTCACATCCATTTGAGATACAAACCACTTATTCTGAGCTGCTAAAGCTAAAATCATCCTTATAGTATCCAATCGCGCTACAGGTGCAAATGTTTCATTGTAATCAATGCCAGGATGTTGTGAATAGCCCTTTACAACCAATCTTGCTTTAAGCTTCTGAACTTCATCTTTTTCATTCAATTTGGTTTTATAAATCCATTTCACTCCAATTACATCTTTGTCTTTTGGAAGACTGACTAGTTCCCATGTCTGATTCTTCTCAATTGCTTCAATCTCTTCATCCATAACACTTACCCATTTATCATCTTTGACTGCATCTTCAAAATGAATTGGATCTTCTATTTGAGAATAAAATGCACAAAGAGAAATCTGATCTGAGTTATTCTCACCTTCATTTTGCTCATATATATCTCTTATACTTCTGATTTTCTGTCTTCTCAGACTTGCCAATGTAGGATTTGACATATCACTTGAACTTGTGGAATGTGGACCCGATGGTCCTGCTGTAGATGGTGTTTGTTGTCCTCTTGTTGGAATGCTTCCTTGAATGATTGAGGCTGTTCTTACAGTCGATGCTGGTGTCACTTGTGGACTACTTTGCTGAGCTTGAATGGGAGTGGAAGGAGTCACAATAGCTGGAATATTTGTTGATGCTGAAACTTCATTCTCCTCTTGAGGTATACTAGCTGAAATATTGACTGTCTTCTCTATACTTCCATCCCATGCTTCATCTTCTACAAATTGTACATCTCTGCTGATTATAACTTTCTTTGTTGTTGGATTATAGAGCTTATAAGCTTTAGATTCTTCACAGTATCCAACAAATATACATTTTTTTCCTTTGTTATCTAGCTTCCTTCTCAATTCATTAGGCACATGTGCATATGCTACACATCCAAATACTCTCATGTGAGTAACACTATGTTTTCTTCCTGTCCATGCTTCTTCAGGTACCATATTCATAACACTTTTTGTTGGACACCTATTCATTATATAGGATGCACAAGAAATTGCTTCTGCCCAATATTCATTTGACAAGTGTTTGGCTTTCAACATGCTTCTAGCCATTTCCATGATTGTTCTATTTTTCTTTTCAGCTACTCCATTTTGTTGAGGTGTGTATCTAGTTGTGAATTGCTTGTGAATTCCATGATCCTTACAAAAATTAAAAAATTCTCTTGAAATATATTCACCACCTCTATCTGTTCTCAACACTTTAATATAATAACCACTCTGTTTTTCAACCAAATTCTTGAACTGACGAAACAGATCAAACACTTCATTTTTCTGCTTTAGAAAATAAACCCATGTTTTTCTTGAATAATCATCGATGAATGTCAGAAAATAAAAACTACCACCTATTGAAGGTGTTTGCATAGGTCCACACAAATCTGAATGTATAATTTCCAAAGGGGCTTTTTGCTCCTGATTGACTTTCTGGCTGGAAATGATTCTCTATGTTGTTTTTCCTAAAATGCACCCTTCACATACCCTTTACGATTTTTTTTTTCTATTAAAGGTAGTCCCTTGACACCATGCCGCTCTGTGGAAGTAAATTTAGAAGAAGCCTTACTCAAAGTTGAGATGCCCAAATCTCAGGTGCCATAACCAATTTTCATCTTTTATCTCAGCTTGAAAGATTGTCTGCACTACTGATGTAGTTTCTTCTCTACCCACTTGTGAACTCATTAAGTGTTGTGCTTGAGCATAATTTATATTCAAATCTGGCCTTATCTTTAAGGGAAACATTCTGTTGTTTGTCATTCTGACTTTTGCAATAAGCTGGTTGCTTGGGTATTTGTCTAAAATTGTGCACAGACCATTCTTAAAGGTTACTCTATACCCTTTTTGAACCAGTTGCCCTACACTCATTAAGTTATGTTTCAGACCAGGCACAAAATATACATCTGAAATATACTTTTTCTCCCCCTGTTTAGTTAGAATATTGACATCTCCTTTTCCTTTGATTGACACTTTGTTGTCATTACCCAATGTAACATCAGACTTTACATTCTCATTTAAACTTGAAAACATTTCTAGATTCCCTGTCATATGATTGCTACAGCCTGAATCTAAAAACCATATATCTTTTTCATTTGCTTGAGCAACATTACAAACTAAAAACATTGTTCTCTTATGAGATCGTTTGACTTCTCTTGAGAAAAATTTGCATTTGTCTATTATTATCATCTTGCTTCTTTCTACGCTCATTCACTTATAATGCCCATGGTACTTTTCCCCGATAGTGACATTGGACTTAGAGATTTATCATACCTTTGATTTTTGTGATTACGTGTTGAGTTTGGCTTGAGCCTTGATTGGCGTATCTTCCACTTGAGCTTGATAAACTATATCTTTCACCTCTGTAAGAGTTTCTTCCTCTTCCTCTTGATCTACCTCTGCCTCTTCCTTGACTGACTGAAGCCTGAGTTTTGAAAGCATGCTCCAGTGATGTATCTGCTGACCTTTTCAGCCTTTGTTCATGAGAAATTAGAGATGCATACAGCTCATCAACTGAGAACTGTGAGAGATCCTTTGTCTCCTCTATAACAACTACAACCGGTAGAAATTTTGTGGGAAAACTCCTTAAAATCTTTTCAACAACTCTGGTATATTCCAGATTTTCTCCATGAGACCTAATTTGATTAACCACCCCAATGACTTGGGTGTAGAATGAATCTACAGATTCATTGTCCTTCATACATATTGTTTCAAAATCTCTTCTCAGCATTTGTAGCTTTGCTGTTTTAACTTTTTCCATGCCTTGATAGGCTGTTTGAAGTATGTCCCATGCTTGTTTGGACTTTGTTGCTGCTGAAATCCTTGGAAATATGCTCTCATGTACAGCTTGAAACAGATAAAATAAAGCCTTTGAATCTTTCTTCCTTGTGTCCTTCAATAAGTCTTTCTCTGCTTGTGTTAAAGCATTGTATGCTACTGCATCTGCTGGCTCTGCAAATCCATTCTCTACTAAATCCCATATATCCTGTGAGCTAAATAGTGCTTTCATTGTAATTGACCAGTACTCATAATTCTTCCCATTAAACTGTGGAATTTGTGGGTTTGTCAAGCTTGTGCTTGCTGCCATTTTTGAAATTTACCCAGATAATCTACTTTGATAAAATTGATTCTGATAATCAATTTGCTCTGATACTCGAACTTGCTCTGATACCACGTGAAGGCCAGAGGTAGAGGAGGAATTTTTACGCACAGTAAAAATTTAAAACATAAAATATTATTTTCAACACACAGAGCTGCTGCTCGTAATTTCCTGTAAGCTCACATTCACCTTCTTCTTCTCATTGATCTTGTTTTTAAAAATAAAATTACAATTTAAAATTCAAAATTACCTAACATATTTTTCCCCCGTCAAAATGCATTTAATACAAAGTCCTTTTCATAAAATTCAAACTTAAATATTAAATATTTCGCATCCCGATATTTCCTTTGGCGGTGGCGGCTTTCTCCATAGTTCCCCGCGGTATCGCGATGGATAAAATCTTGATTGCGATATAGCGGGCATTGGCTGGAGGTACGGCAGGCGGTTGATATAAAACAAAAACATTACCGAAGACTCCCGCGGTATCGCAATGACTAATTTATTGATTGCGATATAGCGGGCAGTGGTTGGCGGGGACGGCGGCAGTTAGGGTTAATATTCCAACAAAATATACAAAAATAATGAATATCTCATTAAATGTTTTTATATTTAGGTTTCCTTCTATGAAGCATTTCATAAAATTTACTATACATAAATAAAGTGAATATTTCCTTACTTTCCAAACTATATCAAATGAATAGGCATTATCGACATGCACAACACCAGCTATGGCTTCAATAACATTTGCAAGAACTTTTGCTGGACGCTCCACATCGCTTTCAGACTTAGATTCGTCTGCCATAGCTTTCTTGATTTTATTGGCCTGTTAAAACGCATTGATCATTAAAAAACAATATCGATCGAATAATGAGTTTTGAAATGTTTCAATATAACCAAACTTACTTTACTTTTGAGATCCTCATTTAATAGGAAGTTGTGAAAACCATGTTTTATAGCAGCCTTTGCAAGCACACTATTCTCCACATTTTTCTTGACTAAGCGAACAACTGTTCCTTTATCTATTCTTTCACTAGACTTGTATACATTAATGGCAATCAAAAACTCTAATACTGCATCTCCAAGGAATTCTTGGCGGTGATACGATTCTAGCGCTTCTTTCAATAAATCTTTGTTTTTGAAGCTATAATTTAAAATGGATTCTATCCCAGGTGTGTCAATTCTGAACTTTGTCCACTCCATTTTGTCTGCCATAGTGTAAACTAAGGTAACTTTTGCAACTGACGTACTTTATGTAGCTGATAAATGGCTGGAACTTGGGCACAATTACAGATTTTAAAAAATCTGTCACACAGAATTACAAATAGATATTATGGTGTTTTCAGCAATATACTTTTAGAACTTTCGTTATTTATTATTATTGCAAAAAGGTTTCCGTGTTTCGGTTACGTCGATTCCATATATCTTCTTAATTGCATTACTCTCCAATTAATAAAAATAAATTATTACGCCTTCTAAAAAAATTGTACTTATCATACTGTTGACTTTTTTATGTGTAAAAAGGTCATGTTTTGAAACTTGAAAAGTTTTAAGAAAGAATATAAGCGTGCAAGGTTGAAGAAAATGGAAAACTGAAATCTTGACTGAAACTAGGTGCCAAAGAGAAAGGAGAATGGGTTTCAGTTTGTAACCACGTAGCAAGGCAAATCGTTAGGGTTTTTATGTTTGCTGGCATTGAACATTGAAGGAATGGCTATGGTGGCGCTGAAATAGTCCAAGGATGATGGATTCTTCATGATTCAGAGATCAAAATGGAGAATGGAACACGTTGCAGGGTTTTCACTACTTTGTTGGCGTTAAAGAGGCCTTAGAAAGACACACAGCTCTTTTGATACCACCCCGTCGCAGGAATTTAGGGTAGTTTTGGCACGTTGCTTGCAATAAAAGAATTCCAAACATGTATTCTCTTCACCCATGTTATTAGACATGTGTATTTTTTCTCTCATTTTCTCTCAGCCGCCATTTAAGGCATTTATGAAAGCTCATAGATTTCATGTAGTTGTTCAACTCCTACACAATCACTGTCACTTTCAATAGGACCATCTCCTCATACTTTAGGGGTTTCTAGTCCAACTATTGGAGAAGCATATTGGTGCTATTAGTTTGAATACACTATTTAAAACTGCATTTTTTTTGTGAGATTTTCCATGACTCTACACTTCTTGAACCTGGGATTCGTGACAATTTTCTTTAGATGGGTCTTTGAAAAATGGTAATATAGCGGAAGGTGAAATTTTCTTGCAAGTTCTTAAACCTCATCTTAGTTGTATCGTTACTGAGGGTTCCAAACAAGCAAGGGGAAGTAGAAAATATTACAAAGCTCTGAACAGTGGAACCTGTTAGGTATGGTGATAGGAATCTCAAGTTGACTAGAACTTGAAATCAGCAATAATGATGAAATACTAAGAAAAACAGCACGGGGAGACATGGGTTCAACTGGAGTCACAGTAGTAACAGTTATCAAATCTAAGTAGTAGAGAGCTGGAGTTTTTGAGGGTTGCTATTGCAAAGCTTGAGTCCATTTCAAAGCAATTTTTTAAATGAAGAGAACAAGAAAGAGAAGACGAGATTTGTTATAAGCTGTAGAGACCATAAAATGGAAGATCTTAGTATATGATGAACAGTGATGCATTATAAAAATGACGGTGTATTGGTGAAAGTTGGCAAAGAATAGAGTTAGCAGCCAAAAGGAATTAAAGAAAATCTCCCAAAGAGGAAGCCTAATGCTAGGACATTCACAGTGGCACTGGTAAAGCCAAAGAAGACGCTTTATCCATTGAGGTTTTGCAGAAGGCAATGACTTCAAGGCAGAGAATTTAGTAAAAGGTCAATATGAATGAGAAATAACAAAAGGTTTCAAATGCAGCAGTACCTTCAAAATAGTGTTGACCATTATGCTTGTGAAGATTTTTCCTCTATGGTTAAGTCATTCGCTATTACAGTTGACTTTCAAGACTCAATAGCTGGGGGCATTGTTTTGCCAGATCAGATTTCTGAGTATCAAGTTTCAGTGGTAAAGATAAATCCCATGGAGCTGTTGCGGGAAATTCTAATTTCAAATATCGGATTGGAGTTCCCATTAAAATTGGAAAATGCAGTTAGAAGTCAGAAAATAATTCACACAAAATGGAGCTACATGAGCACACACAAAAAAGCTGGTCAACTACGAGAGACAATGATCATTCAGGATAACAACATGTACAATATAGAAGAAGGTAAATGTCCAGAAGGGATAATAGACAGTCATTAGCCACAGTAGTCTCCCTGGAATAAACGAAGTTGCTCATGAAAAGTGACTTTATCTCGAAAGGCAACCTGAATGAAGAAAAGCAATTAGTTAAGAGAACATTCATGATAGAAAGTCACTACATGAAGAGTGCAGCCTTGTCAATATGTAACACAGTCATTTCAAGGAACTGTCACATCCAATTCAAGACAAGAGCTCACCATGCTAGGATCTGTCAAGTATCAGGGACCATGCCAGAGGGCAGCACAATGAAAAGTGCCAAAGAAGAAGATCAAGTTACAGTCAAGTGGCAGTGCTCTCAACCTGTGTATGTTGATTACTGGTTTAGGTGACAATATGAGGGAGGAATATTGTATGATAGCCAAGAAAAGGCGTTCACTGTTGGCATGAGAATTTTCAAGAAAATAAAACTATGTTAGGGACTGTCACAAGGTAGAGTTTGACGTGGTCTGCAATGAACTAGTCAGTGACAGTCATAAGAGCAGCGGTATCGTGATTGTATAGTCTTTCAAGAAGCTAAAAGCTTGAGAAGACAATGCATAGCTAGCACACTATAAAGAACAAAGTACATTAAAAAGAAAAGCAATCCTTGGATGACAGTGATGTAAAGGCGTTTATAGAGGACTGTCCATTATTAATGGTTGAGTGAGAAAAGCTAAGTGAGATTGTCCTAATCAGAAAACAAGACAATAAGAAGAAAAGATTTGAAAGGCAGCACCATTATATTTTCATATGATTTACTTGAACCCCACTAAAAGATCTTTTCACGGTAAGCATTGAAACCCCTAAATAATCAAATGTCAAACCCTGTCAAGAGACCAAATGCACCATGAAGATAAAGTGTTCGGAATATGATCAAATGGGAGATTTCATATTATGGTTGGCAGTGCTATTAGGAGTGATTGATAAGAGAATACAAAAATGAATTTTTCAAAGTTACCAATCTGTTAAATGAGAGTCATAACACAGTGACGGTGAGACACAGGGGCAACCATAATTAGGGGCAGTCAACATAAAGGACAGTGGGAGCAATTAACGGAGCAATCACTGTACAAAGTAATTGAGGAGGAGATGTTAACATAGCTTAAGCACTTCATAGAGAAGGCTAGCAATGGGCATCACTTTCCAAAGGAAAATCCATTACAGAGAAGGTAGCACTTAGGTCATGAGGGAATTGAAGCACAGCCATTCCAAGCTGCAAGTCTCTTGAACAATCGAGAGGATATCTTGAATACTGAAGAAAGAGTGTGAATATAGGTGAGCTGAATAGAGGTCAGAATACCATAACAATATGTCACAATGTCAATGACAGACAAGTATATGACAAGCATAATGACAGTCTACAATGCACAGACACGGGAGTTGTTAAGAGGGCAGTCTTGGAGTCATAACTATGACAGTGAGATTGATCATACCATCTTCAAGGGCTTCAGAAATGATAGTAGAATTTAAACATTAAATAAGTAAGAGAGGACAGTTGTCTCCTAAAAGATATTCATCATTCATAAGGACACTGGCCTTGGTCCTCACTGTTAGATAGGTTTTCACAGTGATAACAAGGTTTACAACGAAAGTGTTGAACTAGGATGAGGGCATGCAGCTTGAACAATAGAGATGACAGTTTATAAGCTATAAAAATTGTTCTCCTTTGAGGTTACATAGAAAGGAGTATGACAAGGTTTGTTGGACTGTTCTTATAAGAGATCACTGGGCAGTCAAGAGTTAGTGAAGACTGCGAGTTATATTGAAAATCGCTAAAGGATTTTTCCCATCTTATGAGCCTTGTCAAAACCCTACTTAAGGAACCCTTGATAAGTAAGTGGGCAAGGCTTGTGAACCTTCCTGAGGATGAGTATCAAGGCAGGTTATTAACACCATGATTTATCAAAGAGGACCATGAAATAAACCCTGAAGATGTCATTGTAATAGTATGGTTGCTGTTATAGGCAGGGTACAATGATAAGATTAATAAGGCCTCATGCACTGTACAATGGACAGTACAACCTAGAGAACAGGAGTTACACTTCACATTGGATTAACAAATAAAGTGACAGAGCTTCAAGGGTATTGTGAGAAGAGTACAGTGATATCTTAAGGCCGTAAACTGTAAATAAGGAAGCAGACATGTTAAAGCAATTTAGGGTCATAAGAGTTAAAGAGTAGACCACTATGCAACTCCAGGAATGAGAATTATGGGCAGAGACAAAAGAATAAAGAGATAACCAAAGAGTAGTGAATGGTATGGTTGCATGATTAAGACAATGGTATTGATAGGTGATCAAACAAGTGAATGACAGGATAGTTGGTAGAAGCTAACATTAGAATGAGCAGACCTATGGAGAGCAGGGCCAGATGTATCACAGTGAATAAGGCACCCACATACGCCACAGATTGATGATAAGGATGAAAAGAAGTGTAACAGTCCTGTAGGTAGCTGATAAATATAGTGCGAACCTGACAAAGGTATTAAGTACAGTGAAGTACGGAGCTTAAAGACATTTGTCAAGTGTCATGTATTAGTCCTAAAACATCTCCTACGCCCTCCTAAAACTTTGACCATTGCAAACGCCACTCACATATACCCTATCATCATGCACAGGATAGTTGGTCTTGGCAGTTTGGAGGAGTAGGTTTACCCTTGTTCCTTTCATAGCATCGCAATTTTATTTTTTTGTGTATTAGTCTTGTTATGTATTTTATTTTTAGCTATTAATTCTATTATAATTTCTTTGAGTTTTAATTAGTCTAAATATTATAGAATAAACCTTCTATTTCCTTTTTTTTTTTTGTTTTTTTGGTTTGTTCTCTTTTTTGTCTTTGTTTTTCTCTTTTGATTGTACATTTTGCATTAGTTTCATTTTGGTTCTACTTTTGACTTTGTAGTTTTAGTTCCCTTGATGTTTTAGTTTTCTTTTTGTATTAGTCTTACATCTTTCTTTATTTCTTTCTAGTTCTAATTGTTTTATATTTATTTTCTTTTCTTCCTTTGTGTATTGTTTTATCTATTGTGTACCTCAATGTCTTTAAGTTCCCCCTTGTTTCTTTCATGGAATCTCTTTGGGTTTTATTGTTTTCTCTTGCTTTGTTTTTAATTATTTGGTAGTCTATTTATTTAATTTTTATCTTTTTAATTCTTCCATTTTTTGGTTTGTTCTTTCTAATTGCGAGTTATATTGTACTTATTTTAACATTAATTATGTTGTTTCTCTCTGTCTCTTTGCTTTCTCTCTTCTTTGCACTAGTTTATTCTAGTTTTTAATTTAGCTTTTTTGAATAGTGTTATGTTTCATGTTTCTTTTTTTCATGTATTCTTCAGTTTATTTTATGTTTTTCTTCCTTTTGATTGAATCCATTAGAAATTTTTCTATGAGGTTTGTCTCATTATGTATTGTCAAAGAAGAAAATATTCCTTTATGCTCTCTAAGTATGTCCCTAACCACCTGAGGGTGTACTAGACTGCTAGAAACTACCTGTAGACTAACTGTTCTGAGCAGGCTAGCCGGGATGATACTGCCTGGCTCACTACAAATTCTAATATTTCCTATACTAAGAGCCACTACCTTGTTGAGACTGAGAGTTCTCAGGTTTTGGTTGGGAACATTGTTGTTGTTTCTCACCCTTAGCGAGTGCTTGATGGCCCTTAGAGGAACATGCAACCTGAGACTAACCACATTGATACCCAATACTAGTTGGAGGTGCGCTACTAATCTGTATAGTTTTATGGCCTCCTATAGCCATTGCTACATTCTCCTCTACTAGTCAAGCTTTCTCTACTGTCACTTTCAAGGTCTTCGGCTCGAAGACACAGACTACTCCAAAGAAATAGGAATTCAAACCCCTAATTAAATGTTGCACCAACATAGCCTTGTCATCACTAATTCCTACATATTGCTTAAGCTCATAAAACTGGGCTCATATTATTCCATAGACATGGTCGTCTATCTCAGCTCATGGAACTCGACAGAATGACACTATCTCTAGTGTTCTGACAGGAAATGGGCTCTAAACCTCTCCATGAATAACTCCCAAGTCACTGAACCGATGTCTATGTGCATTTTATTCTCCTCTAATAGCCACCATGTAGATGAAAAACCTTTGAGATGCATGATGGTGCACCTAGCCTTAGTTTTACTACCATAAGGATGCATAGCAAAACACCTATGCAAATCAATCAGCCAAGTCTCTACCTCCAATCATCCACCTGAACCATCAGAAGTGGGAGGACATGCCCTCAAAAGGTCTTTCATGTGACCTACTACAATCACACCCTACTTCGCTGATATGTCTCTCCTCCTAGATGATCTCTCTCTCCCTAACCAACCGCTACTCCTCTTCCTACCTAAGGCCTAAGCAGCCAAGAAAATCCTCCATCAATTGAAACAGCTACACTCCCTCTAACAACAAGAGTTTAAGAAAATCCACTACATACATCATAAAATAACTAACAAGAAGAGTTTAAGAAAATCCACTACATTAAATATATTAAATGTATATATTTCCATAGATACAACACCATTGAAGATCATATAGAATGAGAAAATTAGTACATGATCAATTTATCTTACATAAGGGCTCATCAATACATTGTCACAAGATTACATCATAGCTCTCCTTATAATTACAAGAAGAATACATAAAATATGTAAGATAGGATACAACTAAAATGATTACATTACATAACATCATTGCTATCACAAGTGTGGTACAAAATCTAGAATCTTTGCATAAGATGCAACATCCATGCTCACGAACATCAATTGGTAACCCAATGGACTACATAGCACATTCCACCTAATCATGTGACACCCTAAGGTCCATCCCATGTGCTAGGAGATGACAATAAAGATCAACTACACAAGAAGTCAAGAAGACAAGGACTAACATGAATCCATCATACAAGGTACACAAATCATCACATAACAATGACACCGCTTCCATAGGCACAAAAACAGCAAGGGGAAAAATACAAGTCAAGGGAATCCTAGACTACAATAGGGAAGAGTGTCATTGCATGGTACTGGCATGGGTTGTCTGACATTCTGCTCACTAGGACGTGGCCTTCATCTATGGTTGTGTGACATTCCTCTCACTAGGACCCAGCCCCATAGGGTGACACATGCAGAGCAAAAAACCCTTTAATGAGGACAAGGAAGTTGACATTTCCAACTAGGCCTTCTCACCCAAGCCTTAGCATAAATGAGCACTACGACAAGGGTGAGGACATCAATTATCTTTTTATGTGAAAGTTAACCATATGTCTAGTTCATTTGTTACATTATCACTAAATTAAATAACTCTCCAATGGGTTGTCAAGTTCACCACATTAGGATTCAACCCCCATTAAGAGCCACTCCCCCTACTTGCAACTAGAAGACCCAATTCAAAAAATAGGGTAAATCCATCTTGCACACTAAATGAAACCACAAGAAACACATTTCCAAAGCAATACATGGACCATCTTGCTCACAAATCACAACCATAATAATAATTCAATAGTGCAATGATAGAGACCCTTTTGTACACAATCTCAAAAGAACACCAACCACTACCATGTGAAATGAAATGAAACTCATGAAAGCACTCATGTATTGATATGGGATGTCCAAGTGAATCTACCTAGACCCTGGCTCCCATTCTGGGTTGTCTTCGTAGCCCCACCTCATCCCTGACCCCCATAAAAAATTCATGCAAGTACAACCATAATCCCCTCTAATCTCTAGAAGCCTACCACAACAACCTCGCACAAATTACTCCCATATTAAAAAATAACTAAAAATCACATTGATTTCACTACACAAACACCTTATTTAGTGCATATAACAATCCAACACTACAACCACAGACACCTTATTTCCATATATTTCACATAAAAATCACATGAATTAATAATGCAACAACAACCATAATGGCACTTATACTTAAAATAATCCACAACCTATAATTTAAAAAAGTAATTTAATTTACTTTATTTAATCAGTTATCTTAATTACCTATAGATGTGTATGCAAGTCACTTATCTACTTGGTCGATTAATCACCTTAATTTTGTAAAACAATCACATAATTAAACAAGAACACAATAACCCAGGAAAGTATAAGATTAACTTGGAATAACATTCATTTGTTAAATGATTTAAAAGAAATAAATTTTTACAAGAGTTTATATTATTCATTCCAATAAATTCTTTAACTTTCATAATTAAATTGAATTAAATTATTTTCTTATGTAATATTCCAATTTATTTTTCTAACAAAAAAACATTGATTTCAAAATAAAATAATCTTTAACTCATCTCATAATATATATTTATACATACACACACACACACACACACACACACACACACACACACACACACACACACACACACACACACACACACACACACACACACATATACCATGCGTATAACAATCAGCAACACCAAATAAAATTCTAGGCAAATCATGCGCCTATTGCACAATTTCAACCAAAGTAATCACATAAGTCTTGGCGATTTGCAGCCCATGCAAAATTTGATTTCCAAGCATGGCAACAAGGGTTGATACACCAAGTGTTGTCATTTGGCACAAGAAAACCCAACATAGATTACAGTTGGAAGTTGAATATCATAGAAATCCATTTAATACAAAAAAATAAAGACCATGAGATATAGATTTTGGTAAATCTCAAAAGTAAAACAAAAATTGAAGCACACCATACCAATTCAATAAGGATTTTAAAGAAATCTATTTGAGGATGAATCGGGCTTTTAATTCACACCCTTCAAAAATCATGACCATATAAATGTAAATTGATAGCCACCTAAATATATTGTTTAGAAATAAAATTCTAACCATTAGCTTATAAAATTTGGTTGTTTAACAAAGGAAGGCACATATTATCAAAATTGCACCTTAACATGGTATTCACATAAAACTTCAAAATATATAGATGTCGGACTCAAACCAAGGGCAAAAAAAAGGCATCAAATCCTAAAGTTTAAGCATAAAAAAATATCGATTGGCATTCATCTATAAACATCTTTGGTGAGTTTTTCCT
This sequence comes from Sequoia sempervirens, assembly GCA_007258455.2. Lineage (NCBI taxonomy): Eukaryota > Viridiplantae > Streptophyta > Pinopsida > Cupressales > Cupressaceae > Sequoia > Sequoia sempervirens. Next base: position 5,990 of record VDFB02392224.1, on the reverse strand, counting down.
ACAGTTTAGTTTGCAAGTTTTCTATAAACATCTTTTGAAGATGTGGATCAGGAATCATGACATCAATTTGAGAGTAAAGAGATTGATATTGTGATATAAAGTTAGTTATCTTTTCTTCTTCATGTTGTTTTTATCTCATCATATTGGCCATGGTCTTCTTTGGAGTCATATGCACTTGGAAATGATTTATAAATGCATCAATTAGTTCATTGAATGAATGAATTGAATTGTTTGGTAAGGATGAAAACCATTCTAAGGCAATGTCTTTTAAATTCCTAGGAAACAGTTTATCATCAAGGACAAAGTCACTACATAAGGCGGTGTAAGCATTAACATGGTTAGAAGGATCTCCCTTCCCTCCATATTTCTCAAATCTAAGAATTTCTATTCCTTGCAGCATTGGTGTTCATAATACTTCTAGAGATAGTGGGCTGCCTCGAACATAATAGGTTGGTGGTCCATTCTAGGTTTGGTTTATGGTTGATATTTTCTATTGCATGGAGGAGATGGCTTGAAAAATTTGTGTTATGAGAGGGCCAGTGTAAGTGGTATGTGGTGGAAGGGAAAGTGGTGATGGAGTGTATTTAGTGGTAGGGAAAGTGAAAGGGATGCTTATAGATTGTATGGTGGAAGAGGATAGAACATGTGATGCCACATAGGAATTAAGAATGCTAGTAGGAATAGTCGAGGAAAGAATCACATTGCTAACCTGTTGCATTATTGTTGTGACTTGAGGAGTGGTATAGGTAGGTATGGATGCTACTATTGAAGGGGGGGAGTGTGAGGTCCTCCTTGACTAACCATAGTGTTTGTTGGTTGGGATGTACTAGAGGTGGAAGGAACATGTTTGTGGTATATCTCAGCAATATTTTTCATAATGTTTAGGCCTTCATCACATTCAAGCATGTGATGGATTTTTTCTATAGCATGAATCACAATAGTTTAAATGCTTTCAAGACATAGTGAATGTTGGAGATGTGTTAAGCCCTCATGAATGCTAATGACTTTTTCTTGCGGAATGTGATCGTTTTGTGTGTCAATTTGCATGTTATTGGAAGGAAAATCCTTACTAAAGGTAGGATCCATGCCTAGTGTACTAGTTGCAATACTAGGAGTGGGAGTGTTAGACAATCCAAGATGCACAATGAGTGTGTTATCATGGGATAGCATGAGTCTTGAGCTTCGTCTCACTAAGGTATTAGCAATAAGACACCAAACGCTCATGCAAAAGTTTCTAAATGCAGGTGGATGCAAATGAAATGTAAAGAAAGAGAAATAAAATGCTAATAACTAAAATTCTAGAAACTGTAATAGCAATGTAATAACAAAAACCAGAAATGCATAAATGTTCAGAAAATTCCAGAAATTATAGTGCAAAATGTGCAGGACTAAGTTGCCCAATGTGGCGAATTAGTCCCTGTAGTGATTTTTTTTGAGATTTTTCAAAACAATTAAATGAAATTTTATACTTTTCAGATGGTTAGATGCAGCTATAGTATGTAAATGTAGAATTTTTGGAATTTTTAATGAAATTTAATGCAAAAATGCAAGCTATATAAGCTTTTAACTAATGCAATTTTTAAAACCCTAGGATGTAAATTAAACAATGCAAAACCTAATGCAATGTTGATGCAAGTTGTTCCTAGGATGCAAATGCACTGAAAACTAGAAGTAAAATGTTCAAAAGTCCGTTTCAACAAAATGAACCAATTTTTTTTGTAGGGGCTTCTCTCTTACACTTATAGGGTTTTTCACCTAAAAGGAGAAAGGTATCACATAAAACATAGAGGTTTACTAAAGAATAATGCTAGTATGATGGAAATATGTCTAAATGCAAGGAAATGATGAAAGATAATAAATATTAATGCAGAACCTATGAAATGCAAGTTGTTTGAAAACACAGTGATGTATGCAAAATGACATAAGAATGCAAGTAAACAATAACAAAAATAAACAAGATGGAGAGGTGCACCTAGAAATAGAAATGTGATGTAGAGAGGCTCTGGAATTATGAATATTTTTCTATTGAAACCCACTAGGACATTTACACCAACCTGAGCAACTTAGTCTTGTTTTAGGGAGATTCTGTTGGAACAGGTTTCTGCCAAATTGGTACTCAGAAATGTAAAAATCACTTTTCTAGCCTGGCAGTGGGACTAATTCACCACAGATGGTGGCTTAGTCGATGTGGGAATCTCAAGAAATTTTGGACAAGAATCTGTAGCCTTTGTTCGATCTGCACTTCCCTTCCTAATAGGTGTCCGATTCAGATACTAGAGAAAATGAGCTGAAATAGGTCTCCAAGCTTGAATTAGGGATAGTTAGTAGAAGCTAACATTAGAATGAGCAGACCTGTGGAGAGCAAGGCCAGATGTATCACAGTCAATAAGGCAGCCACATACACCACAGATTGACGATAAGGATGAAAAGAAGTGTAACAGTCCTATAGGTAGCTGATAAATATAGTGGGAACCTGACAAAGGTATTAAGGACAGTGAAGTAAGGAGCTTAAAGAAATTTGTCAAGTGTCATGTATTAGTCCTAAAAAATCTCCTACGCCCTCCTAAAACTTTGACCATTGCAAACGCCACTCACATATACCCTATCATCATGCACAGGATAGTTGGTCTTGGCAGTTTGGAGGAGTGGGTTTACCCTTGCTTCTTTCATAGCATCGCAATTTTATTTATTTGTGTATTAGTCTTGTTATGTATTTTATTTTTAGCTATTAATTCTATTCTAATTTCTTTGAGTTTTAATTAGTGTAAATATTATAGAATAAACCTTCTATTTTCTTTTTCTTTTTTTGTTTTTTTTGTTTACTCTTTTTTGTCTTTGTTTCTCTTTTGATTGTACATTTTGCATTAGTTTCATTTTGGTTCTACTTTTGACTTTGTAGTTTTAGTTTCCTTGATGTTTTAGTTTTTTTTTTTGTATTAGTCTTACATCTTTCTTTATTTCTTTCTAGTTCTAATTGTTTTATATTTATTTTCTTTTCTTCCTTTGTGTATTGTTTTATCTATTGTGTACCTCAATGTCTTTAAGTTCCCCCTTGCTTCTTTCATGGAATCTCTTTGGGTTTTATTGTTTTCTCTTGCTTTGTTTTTAATTATTTGGTAGTCTATTATTTAATTTTTTTCTTTTTAATTCTTCCATTTTTTGTTTTGTTCTTTCTAATTGCGAGTTATATTGTACTTATTTTAACATTAATTATGTTAATCGCATTTTGTTTTCACAGTCCATAATAGTTCACTTCAAGATTTCTGGATAAACTTTGTGAAATCTTGAAGTGAATTAATTATGTTGTTTCTCTCTATCTCTTTGCTTTCTCTCTTCTTTGCATTAGTTTATTCTAGTTTTTAATTTAGCTTTTTTGAATAGTGTTATTATGTTTCATGTTTCTTTTTTTCATGTATTCTTCAGTTTATTTTATGTTTTGCTTCCTTTTGAAAATTTTGTTTTCCCTCTTATGTCCTTCTAATGCCTTTTGAATTTTTTTTTTTCCCTCTTATTTCCTTCTAATGTCTTGATTGAACTTTTCCTTCTAAGGCTTGTTTTCTTCTTTTTTGACCTTTAGAATTGTAATTTTTTGAATTTTGGTCCTTTCCCTTTTCCCCCTCATCTTTTATCTACCTAAGTTTTCTACTTCATTTTTCACTCTTCTTCTCTCTTTTTGCATTGGATCCTGATGATGGATCATGGAGTATGATCCGAAACGTTGATGTAAAAATTAGCACATAGTTTTAATCCAGAAAATTTTCACAACATTGTCGTGGACTATGGAAACTTCATGAATTTAATTAAAAGACAGTTGCAAGTAATTAGAGGTTAGTTGGTGACCTGGACATCAAGCAGAGAGCATCGAGGAACCATTGTCAAAGAAACATGTACAAAATGAGGTCAAAATAAAGAAATATTATCCTTTTTCAACGCCATCTTGGAGTCCTTGAAGGAGAAAAACAAGGAGACCACTTTGCTAGATGCCCAAAAGAGTCTTTTGACTTTGTCAAGCAGTTGTGACACGTGTCAAATGCTAGTTGTAATTTGTAACTAGGACTTAGGAAATGCAATTTGGAGCCTAAAAAGGCACACCTTATTTCCTTTTGAGCCAGTTCTTCACTTTTGAAAAGGAATTGTAAGCTGGAAAATTCTCTTTTTTTTTGTGGCTATAACTCTAATTTTCACTTTTCAAACTGAAACAGACAATGTAATTTTATATTTTCAAGCAACTAGAGGATATTTTAAACTATTTGTTGTTGTAAAGATACCTTCTAGAAATAAATTTTTAGTTTCTAACTTTCAAAAGTTTGTTTTATTGTGTAGATTATAGTTTGTGTTAATGTGAAAACAACTCCTATTTGTGAAAAACATTCAATTTTCTTTCTTCAGAGACTGAAAAAATTCATCCTCTCTATAAAACATGCTAATAAATGAGTATTTTTGATTTGTGTAAACATAGCTGAGTTATTGATCTTTTGTGTGTCAAAACAGTAGTCTAAGGTTTGAAGAAAACATATTTGGTGCATCACCCACTTGGTTAATTTCATTTGTATGCCATTTTTCTACCCTTTTCATCAGTAGCAACAATAGCTTAAGTTAGGATAGGTGAGTACCAAGGGAACCAACCCTCTCTAGAGGTTCTTTCCATCATAGGTGGCCCACAAACTTGGGAAGATCCCATGTTTCACTATTAGGTTGAGTTTTGCAACTCAGTAAGGGTGCACTAATTTGGTAATAACACATACATTATTGAATATTCACTAGAATTGAATTATAACATGCTTGTTATAATAATAAAGTAATTATAGATTTTTTATTGATTAAATACAATTTTGTTACTAGAAATACAATTAATAAGTGAACATTAGGGAATATGTGTGTCTTTTTTTAGGGGATGGACAACTTTGGGGACATACTTCACAGTCTGGCTCATTAGGAAACCAAGATCCCTCAACCAAAAAGACTCAGTTGATGGAAAGGACCTTTTTACTAAGTGGTTTTCTTAGGTGTGATTAGACGGGGGTTCACTATTAAATGAAGCTCCAAAGGAGAAATGCAAACTCTAATGAAATAAACCCTAGAAGCTTAAGAACATGAAATTAGATTGAAAAATAGTATGAAATAGAAAATTACATAGAATAATGGAGAGGTCAAACAAGGTTTGAAAGCCCTAAAAATTTGTTGTTTTATAGTGCACTGGGATTAATATGCCAAGCTAGGTGATTTAGTCCTATTTTAGGGTTTCCATTCATTTTACAATAACTCGAGATTTGATCTCATAGAGTATCTCATTTTTTTTACAAAAAAAATGGAATTGAATCCATGGAATAATTCCACCAATACGATCAATCCGAGTAACAAAATTTAGCTGATTTGATGAATTCTTCAATAGAAATTAATTAGTATAACATACTATTATCTCTTGTTCATATCGGATTAAGTAATTTGATCCCTAATGGATCGATCCCACCATCTTATTAGTATAGTTCTAGGGTTTGACTCAATTCAATTTTATCGGTACTAAAAAGAAAATTAGACATGCAAATTCAATTTGATTAATGAATCAAGTCTTTGTCTCAATCAAATATTTAGATGTTAATGACGATCCAAGTTTCTTTTGCCTATTCAAGGAGCAGAAAAGTACCATAAAGATTGCTCTAATGGATTATACTGATTGATTTCTTATTTAAATCAAACTAACTAATAGTGAAAAACTTACCTTTATTACAATAGATAAAACGAAAAAAAATGAATTCTCTTGTTTGGTTGAGAAAGGTGTTGAAGCTTTCACCTTATTTTACATTAATAAATCACTGAGGGTAATTGGAGCTAAAAAAAAGGGGGGGTGACAAAGTTCTAGTGATGTTGTTGATGTGAATCGTCCAAGTGATTAACTCAATAAATACATATATTTATTTATGTTTTGAAGATTTTTCAACACTTTTCAAATATTGACCATAGGTTCCTTCCTTTTATTAGACTTATCAATA
>VDFB02392223.1:0-31989 GCA_007258455.2 Sequoia sempervirens | reverse complement strand
TTCACCTTGTTTTCAACATTTGGTATCAAAGCTAATGGTTATGTTGAAAAGGGGATGCCTTTCTCTTAAGTGTTGAAGGTTTTTTGGCTACAACGAGAGCTTTTGTTTTGTGGTATATTAAAAATTTGTGAAGAGTATTGTTTACATTGGATTCTATCTCTCACCATGATATTGAGAAATTCAATGGCATAGGCTACGAGATGTGGAAACTAAAGATGGAGGATCTCCTTGAAGGTTGAAATCAATGGTTTTCAATTTTAAAAGAGAGTAAACCAACTACAATGTTTGATGAAGATTGGAAAAAGTTAGACAAGAAGAGACAAGGAACCATATGGTTGTGTCTCATGGATTCCGTCCTTTTGAATTTCTCAATAGAAGACACCACATACAAGTTATGGAAAAGGATAGGTGACACTTATCAAACTAAAAGTTTTTCTAACAAGTTATGTCTCAAAAGGTGGTTATATTCATTAAAAATGAAAGACAGTGATTCTATTATAAAAAATTTAAATGATTTTAATACAATTATAAGTCAATTTGCATCAGAAGATGTTAAATTAGAAGATGAAGATAAATGTATCTTGTTTCTTTGTTCTTTGTCGGAATCTTAGGAAAATCTAATTGTTTCCATAGGTAGTGGTAATGCAGAGCCAAATATGAATAATGTGATTTCCATACTTCCATTAGAGGAGATGAGGATAAATTCTATGAATTTTGGCTCCCAAAAATCCTTGCAAGTGTGAGGAAGGTCCAAAGAGAAAGGGCCTAAAGGGGATAAAAGAGGGATAATTCTAAAGGATGTTCTAAGACCTCCACAAAGAGTATGTGAAGGAGTGTAAGAATAAGAAAAAGAATGTTGATTCATCCATAGAAAATTCCTCTAATGATGATTTTGGTGCTTTGTTTATTTCAGATATCTCTATTAGTAATGATGCTTGGCTTATTGATTCAAGTTTCTCCTACCACATGATTCCTCACAAGGAGTGATTTACTACTTACAAAGAATATGATGAGGGAGATAACACCACTAAGAAGATTGTTGGTAAGAGAAAGGTTAAGTTGTGTTTCAATTATGGGAGGATTAAATATATTGATTATGTTTTGAATATTCCAAGACTTGCGACAAATTTACTTTTAGTATCCAATTTGAATGATTTTAGAACATGCATGTGACATTTGACAAGTCTGGTTGTAGGTTGATAAGAGGGAGTTTGGTGATAGCTAAAAGATCTTGGATTGGGACTTTGTTTAGGATAAATGCCTCTAATTTATGTAACTCTTCCAATAACTAAAAATGCATGCATGTTTTGGCACAATAGATTGGGTCACATTGGTGAAAAATGACTTAAGACCATTCTTAACAAAAAGTTGGTTTATGGTCTTTCTGATTATTCTATTGGGAAAAATGACTTTTGTGAGCATTTTGTGTTTGGTAAATGAAATATATCTTCATTTCATAATAGAACTAATAAGGAAAATAAATTATTAGAGATCATTCATTTAGATGTATGTGGACTAGAAGATTTTGACTCTTTGGGTAAATCTTGATATTATGTCTATTTCATTAATGATGTACAGGATACACATGGATTTATTTTATGCATTCTAAATCTAAAGTTTTCACTAATGAATTTAAGGCCTTAGTTGAGAAGCAATCATATTATAAGAAAACGTGTTGAGATCTGACAATGGGATGAATATTGTTTTAAGGAATTTGATGAGTTCCATAAGCATGTAGGTATTGTTCATAGAAGACTACTCCTTATACTCACCAACAAAATGTGGTAGTGAAAACAATGAAACAAACCTTGATGGAAAGAGCTAGGAGCATGTTGAGTGGTGTTAAGCTTGATAGATGCTTTTGGGTAGAAGCAGTTAGTATTGCTTGTTATTTCATTAACAGATCTCATTGTTCAACTCTTGTTGATAAATATTCTTATGAAGTGTGGATAGGTAGAAAGCATTCTAGTTTTAAATTTAAGGGTCTTTGGTAGTGAGTATTTTATTCACATACCTCAAGAGAAGTGATCTAAACTAGATTCAAAAGATTAGAAATGAATCCTCTAATCCATAAAATAATCTTATCTAGAGATGTGATTTTTAGGAAGTTTAGAGCTTACTCAGGAGAAGAACAACCAAAGGAGAAAGATAAGACAAAGACAATGCACTTTAAGACAAAGATTGAGAAGTAGAAAGATGCACATGTGGAAGATCAATTAGATGGATCTAAGGATGGAGAAGAAGAAGAGGGTTCAAATAGTTTAGAGGATGTGTATTAAGAGCACACAAATGAAGAACATGTAGAGCCTATTACTCCTACCTTGAGGAGTTCCACAAGACAATGAAATCTAGTTGATAGGTATAACCCATTTGAGTATCGTTGTGTATTTGCTTTGTTTAGTATTGATGATGAACCTAGATCTCTTAGGGAGGCTCTCTCTTAGGAGGAAAGTGAGTCGTAGTTTCTGGAAATGTAGGAGGAGATGATAGCTTTAGATAGCTATGACACTTGGGATCTTTCTAGTTTTCCCAAAGGAAGGAAGGCCATTGGATGCAAGTGGGTATTTAAAAAGAAATTTGGAGCAGATGATCAATTAGAGATATATAAGGCTAGATTAGTGGCTAAGGGCTACTCCTAGAGAGAGGGAGTTGATTTTGGTGAAATTTTCTCTCCTATTACTAAATTGACCTCTATTAGATTCCTATTATCTATTACTATTTCTTATGATTTTGAGATAGAGAAAATGGATGTTAAGACTACTTTCTTGCATGGGGATCTTAAGGAGGAAATTTATATGCGACAACTTGATGGTTTTGTTGTGAAAGAAAAATAATAATTGGTTTACAGGTTGAAGAGATCTTTGTATGGTTTGAAACGGTCACCTAAGATGTGGTACCATAAGTTTGATGCTTTTACATTGATTTTTTTTTTTCTTAAGAGTGAGGATCATTGTGTTTACATTAAGGTTATTGATGATCAAATTCTAAATATTGTCTTGTAAGTTGATGATATGTTTTTATTGGTAACACCAAGGTGATGATTAGTGAGCTCAAGACACAAATTTCTAGTACATTTGATATGAAGGACTTGGGGGCTATAAATATATTCTTCAGATGGAGATTGGTAGAGATTAGAGTCACAAAAATATTTGGTTAAGTTAGAGTAAGTACATGTTAATACCATTTTACAAAGGTTTAATATGCATGACTATAAGCCAGTTAGTATTCTATTTCTAGTTGGTACTAAGTTGAGCTTAGAGATGTGTCCTAATTTTGATGATGATTTTGAGGATATATCTATGGTTCCTTATGCTAGTGTTATTGATAGTTTGATGTATACAATGGTTTTCATTAGACTCTAGAGATATAACCAAAGCAATGGGAGTTCTAAGTAGATTTATGCCTAACCCTAGTAGAGAGCATTGGATGACTATTAAGAGGGTGTTTAGATATTTGCAAGGTACCTTTGATCACTGTTTGGTTTATCATGGTACTGATGCCAATATTTATTGATGTAGATTAGGCAAGTGACTTGGATATTCAAAGGTCCACTAGTGGCTATGTATTTAATTTTTTTGGAGTTGTAGTGGTTGGATGAGTAAGTGGTAGCCTAAAATTGCATTCTCCACCACTAAAGTGGTGTACTATATGGTTGCTACACATACCTCTAAGGAGGTGATATGGTTATAGAGGCTTGGTAATGGCATTGGCTTTGATTGCATGACAATAAGGATTGAATGCGATAGTTAGTGTGCTATTTGTTTGACAAAAAATTGTATGTATCATGTTCCTACTATGCACATTGATGCTCAACATCATATTGTGCAAGAAATGGTTGAGAATGGTATGGTATTTATTTAAAAGGTTGAAACTTTGGATAATGTTACAAATTCTCTTATGAAACCTATGGCCACAAATAAGTTCTCTTGGTGCAGGAAGGCCATGGGACTTGGTCACTATATTTGATTTTATTATTTGTATCTCTTGGATATAATTACAGTGTCAAGTGGAAGAATTATAGGAAAAGGTGACACCAACCTTGTAATCCTATGTTATTTTTATATCTCCATGTTCATTTGAATGCGTTCTATGGGACATGAGAGAAAACTATTAAATTTTGGCATGTTGTAATCCTATTTTAAAGAAAGGATTTAATTTTGGTGCAAGTTTTACATCAAAATTGGCTAAGGAATCTTTCCTAGGTGTCCATAATGAAATTTGGAAGGTCTTGGATGGGGCACCCAATATTGGAGAAGAAAAGGTGTTCATTGGTGTTTCATCAGGGAGCAGAAAGGTCATTAAAGCATCAAAAAAATCCAAGAGTTAGATAGGCTATGGGCTAGGTGCCCATGTGGGAGTCTTGGAATTCCATTTAATATTTTATTATGAATTTTAGTTGTCTATGAAGAGGGGCACAATTTTTTGCAAGTGATTTTGTACCTCTTGTTTTGGTTTACTATTCGTGATTTTACCTACCATAATTTCTGTAATTTGGAACCATGAGATGGTAGTTTCATGTTGAGTTCTTGTAGGTAACAAGATGTTGTTGGGTTGATCAAAGATCAGTAGTGAAGTGTATTATTGTGTACTCTCATTCAAAGATTAATAATATACTTTCCCTCTTTTCTCATGTGGATTTTTTTCTTGAAAGGGTTTCTCCACGTAAATCTGGTGTCACATTTTGTTTGTTATTTTTATATTGTGATCTATGATTTAATCACATGTTTAAATCTAATATGGTAATCTATTTTTCAAATCAGCTCATATTGTAGCTTTCCTTCTCCTTGTTTTCAACAACAGTAAACAAAAAAATCTCCTCCATTTTTTGTAGCTAATAGATAAAGAAAAATCCATCCCTAAATTGATGTTGTTAGTGGTAAATACTAATAGGTGTGAGACTAACTCATCCTCTTAATTATATTATTCATCTTTCTTAGCTAGTTGACGTAATTTCTTCTAAACTTCCTTATTCCAACATTAATTTGTTGCTAACTAATACTAACTATAGTCCTAAGTACTATCAGTCAGTTGTATACTCACTCAAAGCCACAAATTAGAAGGGGGAAAACTCTTGTAAATGTAAAACGAATGAATGGATGAGAGTTCAATTTGTGTTCACCCACTAATAATTGAAACCCCTAACAAATAGATCAAACCCAATTTGGCTACCAATTATTATTTAGCAACAAATGAAATAGCCAAGTATACATGTAGAAGATTGCTAAACAACCCAAGCAACTATAATTGCCACACCCAAAGGAGCAACCATCCATTTAAATTCATGGAAGATAAATATTTTTACATTTATTTATACATTTATATTTGTTACTAGGAAAGAAAGAGATGAAAATCCATCCCACACTTGTCTATCCTTCTATACTAAGAGAGAATTCAGATAGTACAAAACAAATTAATCTATAAATTGATATTATAGCAAGGATTGCATGTTACCACCCAATTTTGCATTTTAGCAAGATGTCTAGCAAGAGCATGGACGCAATATGGTACATCTCCTTGAGGTCTTGCGGTTGAGGTTGTAGCATAAGCAAGTGATGTAAGAAAAAAAGATTGTAATATTATTAGCACTTGCATCTAAAGGAGGTTCAAGGATTATGTCGATAGAAAATTATGTGTATGTTAATATCTTATAGAGTATGTGTTTGTGCATGGGTGTGTATGGATGCCATGTGCTACAAATTGTAGTTGTATGTAGTTGGATTAAACAATAAATAATAAGTGCTAATTAATGGAATAAAATAAATTTAGAAAAATTTAGATTTTTTCCTCAAAGAAATTAAGTATTATCTGATTTTGAAATATTTTCATACAGATTTAAAACATAAAGCAATGCGAATGAAAAAAAGAAAGTTCGGGACAAAAAATATTACAAATGAAAATATAATATTCCCATTTAATTGAAAAATTAATATTTATCTGACTTTTACTGAACAATAAGATTTTGAAAGCTTTTACCATTAAATGACAGCTGATTTACCATTAAACAACTAAAACTTGTTTTTTAATTACTCAACAGTGATTTGCAGACGACTACCGGTATGTCCATTAGTGCAAGGAAAAGGGAAAAGGTTCAAATGCAAAATAGAATGCATTCACCCACTTCGAATATGTTTCTCTTTTGCTGGTAGCTCTCTGTGATTTATGGCATTAACAATAGCGATATCTACATCCTGCCAGCTTACGAGTGAAATCACTATAATGGTGCAAAGATTGAAAAAAAGTGTTATACTGGTGAAAACATAAGAACCCACATACAAAGCCTGTCGATTATAGTTATGAAAACATAAGAACCATGCTTTCACAGGGATTACTACAGGATGCAAACGTACATATTCCAACTGCAGTATAAATAGATTATTCTTCTGGCCGAGGCTCCAGGTACAAACTCGAAAGTATTGTGAACAACGCTATGTTTATTTTGTTAAAGAAGACCCAACATAACCAAAACACACAACTCAGAGCATACAAAAGCAATCAAATGAGAAGGGTGTTGATGGTGCAAACAAACACACATACTATACTACGATGCTACAATATCCAAATCCATCCCCACAGCTGCCCTTGGCGGCGCAGAAGATATGCGGCACATCAGGGCAGTCGGAGACGTCGAAGCATTTTAAAAGAGCGCAGTTCTTTTGGAGTTCTGTAGCACAAAATCCAAGTCCATCCCCACATTGGCCGATGTCGACGCAGGTAAGCGAGCCTGGGTATTGTGCACAAATGTCATCGCCAGAGCAGAGGAAACCATCGCATGATCCTTCTACTGAATCTCTGCTCATACTTATCTTTACCATCATTACAATCACCAAGATTGCCAATTTCTTCGACATTTTACCTTCGTCTTCTCCTTTCCTCCAAAAGCCTTTTGCAATTGCACACGATGTCTCTGCTCAGACACATCTCATTAAATAACGTTGGGATCTTCAGTCTGTCGGTAAGTTTGTCAGTCACGCGGGCGGCGAATCTAGTCTTATCAATGTATTGTTCCCTTTCTTGTCTAATTGTTTTCAAACATTACGAACCACATGTTCACTAAAAACTGGTTTATGTATCATCTATGCAATTTGGGCGATATTTCTTAAACTATGAAGGCATTATCGTTAAGTAGGTTGCCAGAAAATTACAGATTTAGATGGCCCAGGGATTACTAGTGTACGAAATTTTAAGTAGCTATATACATTAGCCTAGGCCTACTTTGTACTCTTATGCCGTCATCAATATAAATATAAGTATATAAATACAATAAGATATCAGATGTAAGTATATAATACATCAAATAAGATCAATATAAATATAAGTATATAAATATAATAAGATATCAGATGTATGTATACAATACATCAAATAAGATAAAATACAATATTGGGATCAAAAAGCACATAAACATATCACCTAAAAACACTCCCAAGTCACCTCCTAAATTCTATACCACACAAAGATGTTCATCTTTCAAATTGTTAGTGTACATCCATACCAAAAGTAAACGTAAGTAAAGCTTCAGTGCAACAATACATAAAGCATGCCACCATTCAATGGTTCACCATCTAGTGAATAATTGTACCGAGTCAAGCCATATGTCTTCTTCATACATCTCCTAATTCTAGTGATGCAACAAAGAATTGTCATTTGTGTATCAACATAGCTACAACTAAATTCTTCGTCCAATCAGAAGCACTAGAATGTTTGTAATGTGAGTCTATGATTTGAAGATCAACTTCTAATTTCTTGTGATGAGATGGTCTTCAAATGTGTGAGATAATAGAGAAAAGAAAGTGATGTTAGATGGAATCATTCATAGGACACCCAAGTCCTCTCTATCCAATCTAGTCATTATACTTTAATGGTAGCCAAGGTGCCCATAGTCTTGTATTAAGATCACTAGGTATAGTGAAACATGGGATACACTTCTAATCAAGCTTACTCAAATAACACCACAAAACATATCAAATTTAATTCACAATTGTAGGTAGTACAATATAAATAAATACTAGAATCACATTTAATCAAACAAGACAACCAACCTATCCTCTTTATATAACAAATAATCACAACATAAAAAACTAGTTTATATCCTTTCATATAAATAAATTACAAACTAGTAGGCATCTTGGAAATATATGTAACTTATAAAACCTCTAGTGATTCAAACTACATTGCACTTTTGTGATATTGATATAATTTCTAGAAATTAATGTAGTTTTTGAACACTTATTATATGTCCATATATTTATTAGGTTTCAAGACCATAGCACACTTTTAACACACTAGCGCACTTGCATTGTAATCTTCAAGGTGTGCTCCTATCCTAACAAAGAATTTATTGAAACACAAGAATTAAATTACAAAATGAACCTTTCTAAGGGTTGTCTAACAATAAACCTCATTTTTTGACTTGATACAAAATAAAGACAATAAAAATTAATTCCTAAGATTTTAAAATAAAAACCTCCTACTTATTTATATTTTAAAAATTTACACTATACTCCACCATAATCATAAAGATTGTATGTAATGATACAATATAGCAATGTCGCAAATTTGTACCCCTTGCAAATTCCTTGTTTATACATCCCTTACCTTAGAAAAAAAATCCTAATGATGTATTTTCCACATATGCTTCCACCTTCCATCCACTTGGCAACTGTTTTGCGTGTCGGTGGGGGATATTCTTTTTGGGACGCTAGTGTGGCACATGGATGTTTGTGCGACGTGTTGTCATCCTAACATGATTCCTGCCTCTGGAGCTTGTAGAGGCGTTACACTCCTCCATTAAACACGATGTGTAACACTTCTTTCCCTTTCAACCGACTTCAAACGACTCCTTCATCTCCATTGTGCTTTCAAATTGCTATCTCATTCATTCAAATCATCTTCTTCAATCTTTTGATCATTCTCACTTAAACACTCACTTTTAGCTCCTTCACTCTCACATTCAAATTTCAAACTCCACTATAGCTGCAAGCTACTTTTCTGTTGGCTCCTCTTCTTCACTGTTGCAACAAAGTTGGCTTTGGAAAGCTTTCCAACTCACATCTTCGTTTGTGTGCCTTGAGAGAATCTAGTTGTGAAGGTGATATCCAGTCACTATCACTTTTCTTTACATCATCTACTCGTGTAGTAGTGTATTGTGTTTTCTTATTTCTTGGTATTTCCATTTTTGTAGCTTTTTTATCATCTTTCTACAATTGTTGCTATTTGGCTATTTGTGGAGGTGGAAACATCAGAGCGGGGGACTAACTGAGGTAGTCCTCTAAAAACAACCCCAACAATTTTTTTCGTTCTTGTGTGTGCATGTTGTTCATCAAATGAAGACTTTGAAGACCTCAACTCACACATTTGAAGGTCCATTTCTACCACCTTTCTCTCATCAAATTATAGCTTAGTATTCTTAAAGTATTCTCCTTAAATTGTGTTATTATTTCTACAGTTTTCATCTCTGTTGTAGTATAAAACCTGGTTGGTCAATTTGTTAGTCAACTTATTTGTTTCCACTTTACTCTTTATGTCCGTATAGATGCCAGTACCCCACTGAGATGCTAGCACATCATGCTGGATTCTATGTGCCATGTTGTCGTCCTCAGACAGTAAGCTACTTAAGTTGCAAATTAAACCCTAGGATTTGAATCATTTTCAACCCTATGAGACATTCAGGTTAGCAAAAGGATAGTGATAGACCAATTGTCTTGCCTTTTTCACCACCTTAAACCTTAAACCTTTCTAAATCATTTTTCTAGCTTGAGGTAGATCAAGGCAATCTATTGTTTGGAGCCCTCTTGTGACATGGGGTCTTGAACAACCAGTCCCCCTCTACATTTTTGGTGAACTCAATGTGAACCATTCTAGTTTCATTTCGTAGTGTTGAAGGAATCTTCTCTCATGTTCTAGGTGTGTTTTAGGTGTGTGTGTTGTTGGGCGCATAACCTTGCAACCCAACCTATGACCCATAGTAGGCATAGTTAGAAGGATCCTTAGGAATTGTGAAGTAAAATATAGATAGGTCACTATCTGATTGTCAAACCTTTGGGGTATCCCAAGGAAGTCCTTTTCAGAGTATGTAAAGATGGCCTCTTATGCATCTTCTCATTCTTTACATGCAACTTGCAAATGGATCACCTATTATAACCTTTAAACTATAGGAATTTCCTATGAATGCGAATAGAGAACTGTATCCTTTGTACATTCTCATCGTATCAATGGGAACATCATGACTGGTGTTATAGTTGATCCTGCGTGTCATGTTAATGTTATAACAAAGAAGATTATACTAATAAATTTCCTACATAAGGACAGGTATGATGAATTAAAGAGCACAATATGTACACATGATGGACTCTCAGTCCCTCCAATTGGATCTATCACCCTCTCAGTCTTGGTAGGACCTAGGACTATATTTATACTCTAAATTCGATATCATCCCATAGTTAAACGTGTTTAGGGTGAAGCTAGACATCGCATGGCTAGTTTCCATGAACACAGTTTCTTTGATAGTTCATAAATGTTTGAAGTTTTCTCTTGAGGGCTCTATGCATGTTGTGCATGACATTGGATATAAACCTTTGGTGTTGTGTGGGGCCTACTTGTTAGATCACTTCTAACTTGAACCTTTTGATCTGCTTCCGCCAAGGGCAGACCTATTGTGTCACACCTATGTTGAATACAAGAATGGGGGCATAACACTGAAGGTGACCTATCCTATCTCTCCTTACGCTATTTTAGTTAAGGCTTCTATGATCATGTAATAGTAGGCTACCTCCTCCTCCTCTTAAAATGGGAAGGGGAAGTCTACTCACACCCAAGAGCCTTCCCCTTCTTCTATTGTTTCATCCACTTCTGCCTCCCACCCTATCGTGATGCCTTCAACCTCTACTCCTATGCCTTCCATGATGGTGCCCACTTGGAAAAAGTACAAGCGTCAAGTATTTGAGCTTCCCATATTACCAAAGGTGTTGAGGCTCATTGTCTATAGTAAAAGGAAGGGCCCTCATGGAGCTTCCCTTGTGTATCAGCCTTTGTGGCCTCTTACTGCTCTTACCCCTAGGGTAGTGAATGGGAAGAGGACTGTCATTGAGGTGCGTGAGTTTTCTTCTCCACCTGTTTCAATCTTTGCTAATGTGCTTCCTACTCCTACTCTTGTTCAGGAGGCTACCCTTCCATTGAAAATGGTTGTGGACATGCCTATGGAAAAACAAGAGCCTCTTTCTCCTTCTTAGGTGGCGATTTCTAGTTCCCAAAGCCAAAGAAATTGGCTTGTGTGCGAGTGTAAGTGCTAGAGGAAAGCTTTGGCTATTGAGCACTTGTTTCCTTGTGGAAGGCATAAGAGGATCCAATAGCTCCTATTTTAGCATCTCCTACTATACCCCCCTCTTCTACTTCTTTTGTTTTGATTCCTATTGCCTCAATCTTGCTTCTGACTCCTCCCACAAATGTTGATGACCCTCACCCAAAAAGGGTGCAAGTGTTCATCACTCCCTCGATGGAGCCTCCTCTTCTAATGTCCCTTTCAGACATTCCTCTATTTTCTTGGCCTATGGACATGCTGAACACCATGATGGTTTCTGTTGCGGCCTTGTCCTCTTTCTCCTCACCTTCCTCTTCATTTGTGGGGATTTTGCATCCTTTGATGAAGCGTAAGTCAGAGGATGACCTCACTTCCCATGGAGTTTAGAAGAAAGGATTTCCTTCTTCGGGAGAGGGCTCCGCTTTGGATTGCACCATCCTTGTAATGAAGGTATCCCTAGTGTCTCCTGAGTTTGTCACCATCTCTCTTAATGATATCAATGGTGGATGTCAAGTGCCTCCCTTATCTCCCATTCAGTTAACACATGGAACTCCTATCAAGTGCATGTTTAACTCAGTAGATGATGTCCTAGATTTGTCAGTGTTCTTTATAAGATCAATGACATTTACCTCACAAGAACTAAGTGAAGAAGACCTCAAGGGGTTCTCCTCCTTATCTCTTGTCATAGGAGAGTCAAAGGGTGCTCCCCTTGCTATCTTGCCCTTGTAGGCTCATCCTCCCTCTCCTTATAATGATCTAGATTGGGAGAACATTGATGACCTCCTAGTTGATTAGGACAAGGAGAGCACCTCTTCTTTATTTGTAAATTAGATTTGTGTGTGTGTTGTGTCCCCCCCATGCTTGTTTTATGTGTTCTTGGAGGACCCTTGTCACCCTCATAGGTACTTGGATAAAGGAGTAAATTTTTTTCATAAACTTCCTCTATTTTTTGCACCATTGTTCTATTTGTTATGCCTTGATTTTCAACAATTAGGGATGGTGGAAAGTGTTGGGGCATTTAGGTCTGCCTTCCATGTTGACCCAATTTTTAATTTTTATTTTGATTTTACATATCTTTCTTTTTGATTTGATATAGCAGGGGATTGATGAAAATTCATACATATATTATATTATATTTATCTATCTATATCTATGAGTAGTTTTGACCCTGAATTATCAGATTCTCCTGTCTCTTGATTTCTTCATCTTGGTTTACCTTTTATTAATATTTCTCTCTTCTTTGCTTGCTTCTTGATGCTGTGGTGCCCATGTGTTTCTCGTCACATATGTGACAACATTTCCATTTCTACATCTTTTCATGTATCATTGGCCACAACATCTTTGCATGTTCTTCCCTTCCTTAGGA
Source organism: Sequoia sempervirens (assembly GCA_007258455.2). Classification (NCBI taxonomy): domain Eukaryota; kingdom Viridiplantae; phylum Streptophyta; class Pinopsida; order Cupressales; family Cupressaceae; genus Sequoia; species Sequoia sempervirens. The sequence goes on along the minus strand of VDFB02392223.1, from coordinate 19,327 downwards.
TGCCACATGCTCCTTTAGTTAGCACACACCATCCTAAGGGGGGATCCTACCTCTCCAAGTTTTGATAAGATGTATTCAATGACCAATGAATCCCTTGCTAAAAATGTTTGTATTTTTCAAAAATTGCATCCTTCAAAAAGGATCCCCTTAGCAAGATTTTCTTTTGAAATTGAATTTGTAACAAAAGGAATTGATATCACCTTTATGGAGGCCCTTCTTCATTTTTCAAATTCCTTGATGAAAGAGAATCTTTCGAAAGGATTCCTAGATGACATGATCATTTACAAAAATGTTTTCTTTTCAAATAGAGAATCCCTTCAACAAATTCCTTTTCTTTTGGAGGGTTCTTGAGGGACCCCTTTGAAAGGTTCTCCTTCAATTGCTTGATTGTCTATTTGTCTATGTGACTTTTTGCTTGCCTAACATGTTTTGTATATGGATTAACATGTTGCCTTGCAGGACCAAGCACCTGTAAGGGTCAATCAAACTCTATAGAACCTTTCACATTAGATCTCCCTCTGGATCGAGCACCTATGGTACCTCCTTTGTAGGATCAAGCACCTATGAACATTTTCATTCTGCAGGATTGAGCACCTATAGAACCCTTTGATCATCCTCTATGAGATTGAGCACTTGTAGAGCCAATTCTATAGGACTGAGCACCCATAGAGCCTTTTGTTCACCTTCCATAGGACTAAACACCTGTGACACTTTTGTTCAAATATCCATAGGACCAAGTACCTATGGATCCATCTCTCTCTCCTACACCCAAGTTCACCAGATTGCAGTCTACTTCCTCAATGGTTTAGGTATATTTGTTTCTACTTATTTCACTCTATTTCAACGTGTATTCAGTGACACTTATGCTCAAGGCTAAAGTGGGGAAAAAAATGATATGGCATGAATTTGCATCCCTTGGAAATTCCCTATTTATACATCCTTTACCTTAGAAAATGTGATCTCAGAGATGTATTTTCCACATCTGCTTCCACCTTCCATCCACTTTGCAACTACTTTGTGTGTTGGTGGGGGATATTCTGTCTAGGATGCTATTACATTGCATGGACATCTACGTGACACACTACCATCCTAATATTGATTCCCATATTTGAAGCTTGTAGAGGCATTACACTCCTTCGTTAAATGTGAAGTGTAATGCTTCTTGCCTCTCTAACCATCTTTAAATGGATCCTTCATCTCTATTTTTCTTTCAAATTTCTATCTCATTCATTCAACTCATCTTCAATCTCTTGATCATTCTCACTTCTACACTCACTTTCAGCTTCTTCACTCTCAGATTCAAACTCCATTGTAGCTACAAGCTTCTTTTTTGTTGGCTCCTCTTCTTTGTTGTTTTGGTAACATTTTCTTTGGAGAGCTTGCAAGCTCACATCTTCCTCTATGTGCCTTCAGAGAATCTAGTTGGGAAGGTGATATCCATTCATTATCACTTTTCTTTACATCATCTACTTGCATAGTAGTGTATTACAATGCTTGCTTATTTCTTGGTATTTCCATTTTTATAGCTTCTTTATCATCTTTCTACAATAATTACTATTTGGTTGTCCATGGAGGTGGAAATACCAAAGCAGGGGATTGACTGAGGCGGTCCTCTAAACACAATGCCAACATTTTCTCATTCTTGTGTGTGTAGGTTGTTAATCAAGTGAAGACTTTGAAGACATCAACTTGGAGGCTTGAAGGTCCATTTCTACCATCTTTCTCTCATCAAATTCTAGCTTAGTATTCTTAAAGTATTCTTCTTTTTGTGTTATTATTTCTACATTTTCCATATTTGTTGTAGTATAAAACCCCGTTGGTCAATCTGCTAGTTAAATTTTGAGTGTTTCTATCTGTACTTTACTCTTTTTTTTTGTACAAATGCTAGTTACCCACTCAGATGCTAGTATGTTTTTTTGGAGTTTGTGTCCTACACTATCATCCTTGGATAGTAAGCTTCTTATGTTGTAGATTGAACCTTGCGATTTGTTTTGTTTGACCCATTGAGACATTCAGGTTAGTAGAAGGACAGTGACAAACCAATTGTCCTACCTTTTCACCCCTTTAAACCTTAAACCTTTCTAAATCACTTGTCTAGCTTGAGGTAGATCAGGGCAGCCCATTGTTTGGGGCCCTCTCATAACCTAGGGTCTTGAATAGCCAATCCCCCTCCTCTGGAATAGTGAAACACTATTTTAGATTGATTTATTTGGCTTCACTAGTTTACTATCTAGGACCCATGTTTCCACCTCAAATTCATGTAAAAAATGTAAATTAAAATTCAATCTACTCCCTAATAAAATTATACAAATTTTAAAGTCAGACATGACTCATGATTTTATTTAGCAAATATCCCAAAAAATATCTAAGAAATTATTTCCAATAAGAGATCATAAGTAGGTTCTTCTAATTCAGTTTCCTCTAAATCCAATTCCCAACAATTTCACACAATCAAAATATATTATAATATAGTAATTAAATTTCCTATGTGTTTATATTTCATTGTTGTTTAGGCCTAAATTTAAGAACATGAATATGTTGTTCTTCCTAAGATATTGTTGATTTCTTTTCCTACAAGTAATTGTAGATTATCAAGATTATCACAAGTAGTTATTGATCCTCCTATGTCATACACTACTCTATAAGTTTTATTTTTAAATCCAATGATATTTTTAAAAATGTTCTTTGAAAAAAAATATAATTATTTTCAGTATAATATCGTGTAGATCTAAAACTTTTCATTAGTTAACAAAATTCAAAGTGTTTACTAAAGAAATTCCATGGACACAAATTCTTTCTTGAATGCTTTGCAATACTTAATAAGATTGATGAAGAGTTCTACAAAATTACAACATAATTTCTGAAGGAATTTTAAAAAGAAGCAAATTCCTATACTTCAATCTATAATTTATTCTCTAATCTTTCCTTCTTGAGCACAATAATTTTATTTAAAGAAAATCGTAATAATAGTTTCCTTTACCAATGTATTCTATAAGTATAGGAATATGAATAAAAAATGAATAATTGATTCCAATTATATAATAAAAAATCTATTTAAATATTATCTTCCCTTCATGCATATATCTAAAAATAAAATATTAAAATATTAAATAATAGTTCTTTAAAATTATAATATCAAAAAATTCACAATTAAGGACATGAAATGTATTATATTATATTTTTAAAAAATGAACATAATCATTTAAATTTCCAAAATATATGTATGACCTTGCACATTCAAGATAAATTATAATAGTTAAAATTGCTAAATCATTTTATTTCTTTTCTAAAATATATTTAAAGAAAATTAGAATTAAATAATTATAATAAAATAAATTCCTATCATTAAACAAATATCTCAACACCTAGATATTCTTATTTTAATTTATTCTTTATTATTACTCACACAATTCAATTGTCTTATGATACTTTAACAATACGAACTAGTTTTCCTTACATAATACCTATACATGTTGAATAACATAATATTTTAACAAGATTCTTAGTATCAATTTTCACTACTAATGATAATGATATAATTTCCATTTGAAAAATTAACCATAATATTTAACTATTAACCTTAAAATCCCACAATAAATTAACAATTTGCACTAAATATCAAACAATAACCCATGCCCAATTATGACCCCTCAACTTGGTTGGCTTAAGCTTAACTTTGATGGCTCAACCAAAGGGAACCCAAGTCAGGCAATTGGGGGTGGCATAATCTGTGACCATCGAAGGAAGTTGGTTTTGGCTTATGCAATTAACCTAGGTTTTCAAACTTCTAACTTTGCGGAAGTGATAGTTGGTTATCATAGGATTTTTATTGCTAGGAATGTTAGGGTGTCCACTGTGGCAATTGAAGGGGATTTTATAAACACAATCATGTTGTTAAATTGGAATTTGAACCCTTTTTGAACCTTACAAGACCCCTACCTTTTGGATCGTAACATCATAATGAACTTTGGAATTTTTAGATCTTCTCATGTGTTCCAAGTTGGTAATAAAGTGGTGAACACTTCAGCAAATCTTGGACCCTTTGTATGGAAAAGATTACTATTTAGGTTGATCTATCAATGATCCCATATTACATGCGTGAGTTGTTAATAAATGATGAAAAAGTACTCTTATTTTGTGTTCGAGTTGAACTCCTCATTAGTTCATATTGACAACTAGCATGAATTGTGTTTAAGGTAATCTTTTCATCTTGTCCCGCCTTTTCATATGTTAGATCTACCTTTGTTCATGCATTTTACCGGGTGCTTCTATAGAGTTCCTAATTTTTCTCTATCTCAAGAATATGCCATGATGGGTGGTGATCTTGTCCAAGAGCAGCCCACCTCCTGCGAGGTCTAGAAGAAGAATAAGGATGTTTGGACTATCCTTCAATGAGGCAAGCTAGCTAATTATGCCGAGGGAATGGTGGGGCATGATCCTAACATCTCCATGAAATTTTCTAATTCCTAGAAATACGACAATGTAGTTGTTGGGGACTACTCCTTCTTGGTTAATATGGAGCTTATTCTAGAGGTTACATGCCTCTCCTTGGAAGGGACCTGTCTCCATAAGAAGCCTAAAGGTCATTATCAAAAGGAGATGGATAATTTTTTGAAGAAAGGGGAAAAGATTAATTAGTCACAGTACAGGTTCAACAGAGATGACCTCCCAAATATCTAGAGCAAAATAGTGAAATTTCCAATGAGGTTGTTCTTCTATGTTCTTGTTAATGAAATTTATCTCTTTTTTTTGGCTTCTAGAGGGTTATGACAAGGTGATCCCCTCTCCCCTTATCTCTTCATTCCTATGGCTAGGAGTTTGGGAAGGTTCCACGTAATCACCAACAAATTAATGTGGGTATTTAGGCATGAAAAATAACGAAGGATCTTGATTCTCATTCCAATCTTCAACTTGTGGATGATGTTATCTTTATATGTGTTGGTAACATCTAGGAGGTTGTTAGTTTCAAGAGCACTTTGGATATTTTTTAGTTGCTTTTATTTAGAAATTTAATGAGGATATGTCAAATATTGTGGAAAGTAGATTTGGACCGTTTGATTGGCTCTACTCTTTGTAGGTCTAGAATCAAAACTTTTGACAAGTTGAATAAAGTAGGTACATTGGGTTTTCTCAAAATCAACAATGATTCTTTTCATTGCAATTTATATGGATTGGTGGAGTTGGGTAGGGTAATGCTAGTTTAGTTCACTTCTTTATCTCTTCTACTACAAGTTTGACACTTATATCAAATGAAAACTTGATCCATCCTTGTGGGTCTAGAAAAAACCTATGAATTGGGTTGTAGAAGATTTTATGTGAGACATATTCCATTATTTTGGTCTCTCTTTTGAATAATATGTCTCATGTTTCTTGAATTCTTTTGTTTCCTATAAGTGATAAGTTTGTGCAAAACCTCTTGAATTTTTATCCCTTGAACTTTAATAATAATTATCGTTATTTAGATATATGAACACATCAATAATTGTTTGCAAACATATATCTCTATACAAAAGAATTTGACCGATAACACTGGTAAAAACATAAGAACGCAATTATTACTATTTAAAAAATAAATCTTAATTAATATATATTTTTTCAAAAGAAAGAATGTGACAAGGATAGAACACATCAGTGATTGTTTGCAAACATGCATCTCTAAACAAAAAAATTCAGCCGATAACACCTGGTGAAAACATAAGAACATAAGAATCCTACATATTACACATGTGAAAACAAAAAACCGTGCCAATTACACAGATGGAAACCTAAAAAGCCTGCCATGATTACACCACTGAAAACATAAGAACTCTGCCTTTGCCAGGTACTAATATTCCAACTACGATATAAATTGATGACAACCTCAAAACCATGGGCAACAACACTATTTATTTGTTGAAGAAACATAACCAAAACACACAACTCAGAGTATATAAGAGCAAACAAACGCCAAGAGGATTGAATTCATCCGTGGGGCAGACAAACACACAGACTATGCTACGTAGCTACAATATCCAAATCCGTCCCCGCAGCTACCCTTGTCGATGCAGACATTCGCCACATCGGGGCAATCTGAGACATCGGAGCATTTAAAAAGAAAGCAAGCCTTTTGGAGTTCTGTAGCACAAAATCCAAGTCCATTCCCACAATTGCCGATGTCGATGCAGGTAAGCGAGCCCGAGTACTGAGCACAAATGTCATCATCTGTGCAGAGGAAACCATCGCATGATCCTTCTACTAAATCTCTGCTCATACTCATTTTTAACATCATTACAATTACCAAGATTGCCAATTTCTTTGACATTTTACCTTCGTCTTCTCCTTTCCTCCAAAAACCTTTTGCAATTGCACACGATATCTCTGCTCAGGCACATGCCATTAAATAACGATGGGATCTGCAGTCTGCTGGTAAGTTTGTCAATCACGCGGACGGAAAATCTAGTCTTATCATATTCCATTCAAATGGAAGTGTTTGTCGATCGTTACAGAATTTGCAAATGTATTGTTCCCTTTCTTGTCTAATTGTTTTGAAACATTACGAACCATATGTTCACTAAAAACTGGTTTAATGTATCATTTCTGCAATTTGGGCGATGGTTCTTAAACTGTGAAGGCATTAGCGTTAAATAGGTTATCAGAAAATTACAGATTTAGATGGCCCAGGGATGACTAGTGTATGAAATTTTAAGTCGCTATATACATGAGCCTAGGCTTACTTTGTACTCTTATGTTGTCGTCACTAATAGTTGTACTCTCCATAGGCAGGTTATTATTGCAATTATTTGTTTTTTATTTCACATGGAATCTTTTGTTGGGCTGGCCAATCAGATTGTATAATTTAAATATACTTCTTTTTATTTCTATTGTTTGAATTTTAAAACATATTTTTAATTATTAAAAATTATTATTTGTCTATTTTCTTATTGGTCACAGTATTTGTATAATTCATTTAAAAAAAAAACTTGAGAAATTAGATTACCTTCATGATTTTGGCTGGGCCATTATAGTTAATGCATTAAATACCATAGGAGAAGTTGTTGAAAACAAATGCTCATACCCTGTATAGAAACCTTCACGACAACAACACAGAGAGAACAATGAACAACAAACTTGCTATTGTTGTACATCCCTTGGTGGAGGTGAAAGATGGTGGCACTGTAAATTAGCCCAAGAACATTCATTCTCTCATTCCTCTTCCCCTTCCCCTTCCTCTTCCTTATAGTAATAATTCAAGGAGCCCAAGCTCAGAATCTAGTGTCCCACAGTGCAAGTCCTTTCTATATCCAAAAACAAGTTCTTCTTCCCCTATTATTCCACTTGCCATAAAAAAAAAAACATCATTAGGGGAGAGGACCCAGTAGTTGTGCACCCTAACTTTGCGCTTCTAATTATCCTAAGTGGAAATTTCAAATCACTTCCAATTTTTTACAGCAGCTTACTTGTCAAGTCCGCTGCTTATAACTAAGGTTTCAGGGCCACATCATCAAATATGATGCCACATTAGCATGTTTTTTGTTAAGGTGTCCAAAAAGACCCCCAAAGAAAGTGAGACTGATACTTGTGCATTCACAACATGTTTTATTGAGCGTTGATGTGGAATCACATGATTGGTTGCTTTTTAGATCAAAAGAATACATTTTGTTTAATTATGGGTACTCATCATCAACACTAACAACTTTAAAATCACAACTATTGATCCAATATTGATAAAAATATTAGGCATTACATAAACAACTACTATCGCAACTATTAAAATATGCCCAAGTACTGGGTCCTCTCCCGCATTTTTTCCCTTTTCTTGATTTCTTGTCTGTGGTGTGGAATTGGTTTTAAGTTGTGATAGCAATGTTGGACCTCCTCTCATATGTGGAAAATAAAAACTGAGGTTGAATCCCTTAGTTGTTTCGATCTTTATTGTGTCTATGCCTTCTCTCTCTACATGTCTTTTCATCTACAATTTTGGATCCATAAAATTCAAGGAGTTGATAAATAAGTAGTTATGTAGCTACATAATAACAATTTGGGTAACATAATAATTTTGTGCCAAATTTAATACAAGTTTTGGCTTCAGGGTTGACAAGGAAAGAGGTTGGCCCATTTCTAGTGCCAATAGACTTAGCTTTAGCACTTTCTTTTTGTTGGGTCCGGGAAGAATTTTTGGAGGTGAGATATGGCAGTGTTTGGTTTGAATAATTCTATTGTATATCATGCTTTGAGTATTGTTGTATTGACAAGGTTGGAATTTGAATGGTAGGATTTTGCATAGGTTGGAAGGTGAAGATGGGACACCCACTCACTTTTCTTGTGTTGTTTGGGGTTGAATACCTTCACCTTCAATATGCTGCAATTAATTGGTCTTCAACTCCAAATTCGACTCTATATTTAAACCCCATGTATGACATTGAATTTGTTTCTTTAATGCATTAATGATTATGCCATTGATTCTTTTCAATCAAAAGGGTGATGTGGGTATTGGCTGATGTGTTTTAGGTGGTACTATGAATTATCATTGCATGTCCTTTCCTAATCCAATGTAAGCATCTACAACATTTGAGGATTATTTAATAAGTAGGTATGCAACCCCAAATTCTATAGTACTTCATTAAATGCCTACTAAATATTATCCAATTTCATGTCATTATTTTGTGATAAACTGTAGTTCACTCATCTTAAGCAATTGTAACAGTTGCAAACATAACCTAATATTTAGTGAACTATTTAGCTACTTAGGCATGTATGATTTAATCTTTGTAGTGCCCTGCTATGTAATATGCTACATATCTGGAAATAATCACCATGTTTACTGGTATTTAAATACGTTTTTTTTTTGTTCAAATTTGCTCTATTGTATTGCTATTACTGTGGCCTCAAATCTATAGCTACTATTTTTTAGTGAAACAAAAACTTGTTTATATGCTTTTTTGTTTGTGCTTTTATGCCCTCTTTTTGGCAAGCCTTTCCCTACAAAGCATCCTATTCAACTCCAATCCTTTCCTTTTCCTTATCAATATTTTAGACTTCCCCTATCATATTCCTTTTCTCCAACCTCTGCCTTCTCTTGGTTTTGGTGAGTCGTTGGACTTACCTATCTAGGCATACGTTCTGTCCATCCCTTGCCTATTTTCTTATAGTTTAATGAAGTATCAAAATTCATCCTACCCACATACCTTCTACTCAAACCCTAATAGTCATCATTTCCCACTATTCATTTCCACCTACTTGGATCAAATGCTTCTTTATAGTAGGGAAAATGGAAATGGATCCTCCCCAATTAATTAGACCAACAAAATGAAAATTGCATATGGTGTTGCATAGGGTCTTGTGTTTTTACATGAACAAAGATTATTTCAGGTACCTTTACAACAATCCATATAGCTGGACCATGAAAATGTCCTAAGCTTTCCTTTAGTTATTTAATCATACACTAGTGATGGCGGGATTTTGACATTGTGAAGTAATGTTCAATAATTGAATACATCGCATGTATTGTGAGTTTAGGGCTGCAAATGTCTAGATTGACAAGGATTTCAATCCCAAATTGTCAGACTATAGATTTTCTACTGAAGCCGAAGTCTCTTGCAATTCATCCACGGTGAGCCCACATTGACCCATGTGATTCCTTTTTTAAGAAGTTTTAGATGAGAATAAGTAACTTTATTTTAAAGGGTTTCCCTATAAATTTTCCTCAATAAACTTAAATCATTTACAAGAGGACAAATAGGGACCCATATTTCAAACAAATAACTTCCCACTCACAAGTCAACTAGTTTGTCTTTAGCCAAACCTAACTCTTGTAGTACTCATATGCATTTTGGATGTGCATTGTTTCTCTTTGATTAAATTTATTTAATACACACACAACAAGATATATTGCTCCTAAGAGTGTAAGGCAAGAAATCATGAGTCAAAAGAGCAATGTGTGGATCACTTTTATTTGTTTCATGATAGACAAAAAAATGTATTGGTTTTTCTCACAAAAACTATTTCGTGCTGACCTAATTATTCTTCTGGGCTTTTTGTCCTTGGGAAAGAGTTTATAGGGACATTCTCTTCAGGTTTTGAATGTGTACAAGGTTTTCATTCAATAAAAAATCTTATTCTCATGTATTTATATCTTGCAGATTATATCATTTTTGCTTTGGGTTAATTCTTTTCATTGTGTGCTTACTTCCATAAAAGAGATAGAGCTAGTGTTTAAATTGAAAATAATTATTCAAAAAATAGGTTTTCTCTAGAATTGTAATTTATTTTTAACATTTGATACAAATCATTTCTATTTTTTTTAGTTATTCTTTTCTAGGTGGATGTATGTTTGTTGGGTGAAAATTATGTAATCCCTTTTAACATATTACAAAACTTAGTTTCAACCACAGTTATGTGAGATAGAATCTCTCCTCTTGAAAAGGGGAGGCACCCTTTTACTAATTTTTTAAACTAAGGAAAACTAATCAAATATTTACAACAATGTACACTACAATAATGATATAGGGGTGTATCACATTCATGATTCTCTTTTTCTTCAAAGAATATGTTTTACAATGTTTCACGATTTTAATCTTTGGATGCAATACAAATTCAAATAAAAATTATGCAGTAATTCCAATATTCCTAACATCTCAAAGCAAAGTCTAGGAATACCAGTATGATAAAGACAAGTAACAAACAAGAAAGCTCACAAAGGTACAAATTCCTTCAGTAGTTTTTGATAGAGAATTCTTCAAAATAGTAATCAACATTATAAAAGAAGCAAAAATTCTTCAATATACTTCACATTTAGATCCACAAATAGCATGAACAATTATAATCACAAAGTTTTATAAATAATTCACCAATATTATCATCAATTCTCAATTTCAAGCAATGGGTGTAGCTCAAAGTCTACATAGATTTACTAAAAAACCCTTCAATCCTAATTACTAAATTCTATCAATTCAATCAAATGACAAGATAATTGTCCCAACACAAAGTTTGGTGTGCAACATAGCTTCTTTATTCATCAAAAATAGATTCACAAAAATGAACTCAAAGTTTTAATATTTGCTTCACAATTGTCCAACACTTCGTTGCATAATATAAAAGGTACATAATACAAAGGAATCCTCTCATATTTATAGATAGGAGAGGATAGCTAATCTAGGGAAAACCTTAACTAAATCCCCAGTGGGCGAAGCCTAAGAAAGAGGGAGGGGGTTCAACCAATTAGAAGGCTCACAAACACATATTGACTTATTCAAAGATGTTTTCCATGAATATAGGTGAACATCTTTGTTTTACATGTGATTACATTTTTCAAAATGACATGTAAAATGTCAAAACCTATGTACATTTAAAGCATAGAAAAAAGCATAGAAACTGTTTAAGTTTAGTGTAACGCCCCGACTTAGTTACATTATAACAAAGAGCAAATACAAAGTTAACAATTTTTTTTTTTTTTATTGTTTATACATATGTTATAAAGTATCTAAGACGTTGTTACATAAATTTAATAATTAAACTCAATACATTGATCATCAATAAAAGTACAAATTTGATTTTATGAAAGATCCAATTTATAAAACTATATACAATTAAAATATCCCAAATGTCTATTTTACATAAAGCAAGATTTCAAAGAATCTCCATACATCAAAGGTGATACAATCAGTACACTCTTATACAAGAGGTAAGTTTACAAAACATGTAGTGTTCATCTGATAGCTAGTACATAATCCACGAACAAGCTCTGCATCAACAGTCATGAACAAAGTAGTAACTGGAAACTGCTGCAAGCTTAGGATCATCTGCAAGAAATTACAAGGAAGATAGAGCACGGTTTCCTCCCGACCACGTGGAACCCAAAGGTCCACTCCCTCCGTGCTAGGAGATACTGACAGGTCCACAAAAAAAGCAGACAGAACATCACATTTACGAGGTTTACAGTTCACAATATGACATAACGTTTACAAATCAAAACAGATAAAATCACAGTATCAAGTTACATTAAATTGAAATCTCATCAAAAGGAAACACCATCATGATATAGACTAAGAGAGTGTCATCACATTGTCGGGATAGGTTACCTTGGTGAATCTTCCTAGACTACCGACCCTCACCAAGAGTTACCCTGTAGCCTCTATCGATTCTTGGCCCCTAAGCAAACTAATGTGGAGTCGTCACATCTTTCAAGAGGACAAGATGGCAACTTGCCATTCCAGGCCTTCTCAGCCTTTTCTCAACCTAAACGAGCGTTAAGAAGTAGGCGAGGCATACCGTTATCTGAATTAGTGTTTAAAACTACCCAACCCCTAATATATTAGTTAGGTTATCACTTATTTAACTCACCTATGTTAGGTTACCCAGACAATCACTATAGGATTTTGGCCCCTAACGCAAGCCACTCTCTCTATAACATGACTCAACATAAAATCAATCTAGGGGATGCTATCAAGCATAAAATTCACAACCACAAAGGTTTACATCTTCCGCAAGGAACAGACCTTAGCCTCCAAGAAGTTTCTTAGGTCAACAATAAAATATAAATGCTATACCCCCAAGAAAAAAAACATGATAAATAAAGCAACAAAATAAGAGTGTATTAAACTTTTCGATTTGATATTCACTCTTCTAGCCTCGATGTAAATAAAATAAAACACACCTCTTTAATATAATATAAATACACTCATATATAGCTAAAACACAACTCCGAAATTCATGTATTTAGCAATCACGAATTGAAAATATAAACTTCAAAACAATTTTTAAGAAATAGTATTTACTTACTTTATAAAATAAGAATAATCTATATTCTTTGCATTTAAGTATTTCAATTATTTCACATAAAACCATTTCATCGTTTTTTTTTAAAAATCAATATTCAACTTTCACAACTTTAAAATTTAATTATCTTTTCTTTGCTTAATCATGGACTTGTACCAATCCAATACTTACACTTAATGAAACAAAACTGTCTCTTAGTTTTCTAAACAAGAAACTTCCTCAATCATTGCATGCAAAGAGGGGGTAAAGTTCAAGAATAACAGTAAACTGTTTCAAACTATCACTGCAACTGTAGGATCTTTTCAAGACGCATGCATAAGTTTTAAAGAACAGATTACTCCAGTTTGATATTTGATACACAATAAAATTTAACCATTAATTTAACCAACATTTTATCAAAGCAAGCTCTCAAAAGGAACGAAGATTTCTTTATTGTAAGTATTTTGAAATGAAGTAACCACTGCCAAAAAGGCGAGATATCTTCCGAGTAAAGAAAGGGAAGGTCTAAATATTAACATGGATAAAGTTTATTACCAACGATCAGGGAGTTACCATACCAAAACTACAGCTAACGTGTTTAAGAAAGAGTCTTACTGTGGTGAGCAAAAAAAATTAAGGAGGCTTTAATAATTAATGAGGGGTTTTGGGTATAATCACACTTTAACAAGATATAAGTGAATGCCTCACTCGTGACTCAAGTGCTTGTATGGGCTTGAGATGAGTTGAGAAGGCCCGGAATGGCGAAATCATTGTCTTGTCCTTATGAAAGATAATCGATGCCGCATTGGATTGCATGTGGGGCCGGGTTTCGTAAGAGGTCACCAGGGTAACCCAAGTTGGGGGTCGGGGCCTAGGAAGATTCGCCAGGGTAACCCATGCAACATTGCGATGACACTCTTCCCTAAACAACTATGTTTGTTTTTGTTTCCCTCTATGTTATTCTTGGGCCTCTGGAAGCACATGTTGGCATTTGTATGTTGATGTTTTATTGGTTATTCCTTATATTGGGCACATCTTGTGTTGGATATATCTTGTGCTGGAGATTGCCTTATGTTATTGTGAATCTTGTTGTGAAGTCTTGTACCCTTGTTTTGTATGATGGTTTAGTTGAGGATCCTTCTTGTCATCTCTTAGCACTGGGCGTGGGCCTTCGGGTCCACGTGGTTGGGTGGAATGTGCAATGCACCCCATTGGGTCCCCAGTTATTGATTGAGAAGTGCAAAATTGTACCTTGCAGTGTCTCCTGAGTTGCACCAGAGTTGGATCCAGTATTGCAGCTTTGTACTTCTTCATTTCAAATGTATCATTCTATTTTATTGTATCTTTCCCCATTCATGATGGGAAGTATCATTGTAATATTGTTACTCTAGATTAATGTATTAACCATGTTTATGTTAACTTATGATTACTGGTGTATACTTACCATCCATGTGATGTAATGATGTTGTTGTGAAAAGTAATGCAGTCTTGTAAAACCCGAGGGATTTGTTATATGTAGTTCATGTTTAGTTTCATATCATGTGATGTATGATTATTATGATGTATATTAATACCTTTTAAAAAAAATAAATTGGTGCCATAAATGCTAGATGTAATGTATCCTTTGGGCTTGCTTGGTGGGGCATTACATTTAGAGATACAAGAAGATTTTATGGTTCCTTGCTCTTGTCCTGGAAATCTTCATATTTCTTCTTAGTCTCGTACATGGTCACCTCATCTAGCCCAACAGTGTAGTCAATTATTGAATGAACCTTTGCACGATGGTCTTCCTTATAGATGAGAAAATATTTTTGCACCTATCTATATGCATCTTGAGGTTGTCCAAAGCGAGTTGTACATCACACAAGGCATACATTGAAGTCTTTTAAAAGGTTTCATCTTCCACCTGATTTAGGATAGCTTCTTTGAAAATCTGGGAAATCTCACTTACCAGGACGAAGGTATGATTATCATCAAGGACTTTTCCTAGAAACTATTCAATCCCATTCACCATAACAATATGATGTCCTTCAACATCTTCTTGCACTTGTTGTATGTCCTTGATGAGGGACTTGATAGCCTATATGTAGTTCTTAAAAAACTCTTGGGTATGTGCAGGATCATCATGGAAAAAATAGGCCCTTAAGTGGCAAAAATTTCAAAAAAATCTAAGTTAGGCAACTTGATGTAAAAATTTGAATAAGTTATCTATATTATTTCAAAAATATGTAAGAATAGAATCTATATACAATTGAATGTAGTTTCTAAACTACTAGGTTTCTTTAAAAAAAAATCTATTTGGTGAAATTTTGAAATTTCAATGCAGTAGTACTTAAATTTTAGGGAAAAAATAAGAAGTAGGTGTCTATCTAACCACCCTAACCACAATAAAATGATAATATTTTTTATAAGAATTTAGATATAAGTAGATGAATCATGTCCTAATGTGATGCATTTTTTGTAATTTTTCCAAGTAAATAATTAATTATGATTTTAATTACAACTTTTAAAAAATATAAAAACTCGTATGTCTGACCACCTTAACTTGGTCAAAAATTCATGAATTTTCAATTTTTCTTTTTTTAATCCTATATTATGCAAAGCATAGAATGTGATGCATGTTTTGGATTCAAAAAATATGATACCATTTGAAAGCTATAGATGTTTTTTAATCAGCCTATCAATCAGGACTTTAGTCATAATTCAAATAGAAAATGAATAATAATTACTTATTATGTTCAAAGTAAAGCATAATTTATATTGGTGGAAAGTTGAGAATCTCCTTTAAAAAACCATTTTCATTTCATCAATTTTGGGTTAAAAAAAAGTCGTCAGCCACATACCCATCATATTGCCACCTTTTGGCCCATCATGATCCTGCACATACCCTCTTGTATTTCCACATAATTTTCTTTGTCAAGAATTATCCCAACTTCCACTGGTTTGGTCAATTTTGTTTCCTTCATTTGTAACCAAAATGTGAGACTTTGTTCCATCTCTTTTTGTTCCATGGAAAGTGTGCCTTCCACTTTTTCCAATTCTAACTTAACTTGGATACTTGGACAGTGTTTTCATCAACAATAACTATGAGTTGTGATCCCTACTTTATTATTTCATCAACAAACTCATACAACACTTTACCTTTGGAGTAGTACTTGTCCACTTTTTTCACTACTAGTTATTCAACATTTATCATAGCAATTGGCTGCACATTCTTTGATGTACCCATGATCTTTCTTAAGACTAATGCATAACATCCAACCTTCTCTTTATACATATCCCTAGCTTGTTTTATCTTATCAATCTTGTTTGACAATTCATTTAGAGTCACTTAAGCATCTTCCTTGGCACTTACATTAGTGACCTTTCTAAATTGAACCCTAGTCATGGTGTAATAATCCATACTCACATCACCCTAATCTTGTGGAGGTATTCCAATATCCACATACTTATGACCTGGCTTGTCCACATGTAGTCTAGAATGAATCTTTTCCTTTTTCTTTCATTTGGATTTTGCAAGTACTATCTCTTCAAGATCTATCTCATTTGGAGAAACCATCTATTTCTTATGTTTAGATATTTGTGAGACCAATTAAGGGGGGATAAATGAAGTATTACGTTCCTAACTCACTACTAATTCTTGTGTGGTAGTTTCCTCCATAGGAATAGGTTTTATGGTATAAATTAGCATTGTGTCAGTCATGATTGCACTAGTAGTTTGCAAACTAATAGGATCCTGTAATGATTCCTTCGTTAACCAATCAAACTCAGCCTAGGAAGAAATTCCATATGATGGAGAGGATATACTTGGGATAGATAATGGGGAACCTCAGGAGACATCAATACTTTGCAAGATGGAACCCATAAAGGGAGTAGAAAGGATTGATTATGTTGATGGAGGAATAGTGACCTTCATTGCATGTAGAGTTGTTGTAGGAGGGGGTGAAGTAAGAAGAGGAGGTGGAGGAGTAATGGGATTTGGAGGAGTGTGAGGAGTAGTGGTAGTAAAAGGTGATGATGTATGTGGGGGATTTTCAACAATGTTCTCATGAGGAGATAACTGCATTTCCTCATCATGCCTTTCTTCTTCTTGATCACCTTCATCCTCTCCTTGATCCTCTTCTAATTGTTCATCTTTTGTAGACTCTTCTGATTCTCCACTTTCATTTCCTTCTTCTGATGATGATTGCTCCTTAGATGCTATTTCTAATTCCTCTCTAAATGGTCGTTCTTCCTTAGTAGCCTACTCCTCTTCAATTGTTTGTACTATACTTTTTCCACAAGTGAATTTAATCTTAGGTCCTATTTGTGAAGACGAGGGGTTAATAGCAGCTTTGTGTTTGGTTCAACATTCTTGCTGGTGGTTGGTTTGACCTTCTGATGTCTCTCCCTTAGATTCTATTTTGAAATACTTCAATCAAAAAGCATTCCTATGCAACCATTCATTTGTGTTGTGTAGAATGGGAGCAAGTATTTCCCTGATAGAAATGATCTCCTTCTTGGACCATTGCATTAGAGGTAAAGGCTTGTACTAGCAATCTCCTCTTCTTCATATGTAAAATCTATAATATTTCTAGGTTCTTAAAAATCCTCTAGAATATCAGCCAAGCCTAGACCTATGATCTACTCCATAGTTGATCTACAAAATTCCATTCTTCAAATGTCCTCTTCATCTCTATTATTTTCCCATATGTCCTCAAAACATTATATATAGTGGTGATCCTTCTTGATTTTTCTATTCACATTTTTGTAGCCAAAATAAAATGTGTACCTATATGACCTTATGATCATAATTTGCATCTCTGTTGCTATTGATTTTTCCTTTTGCACACTATGAATAGAATATATTCCAATAGCAATTGGAAACTTAAAGCATGTTTTGTGAATTTCCTGACATTCCTTGTGGACTATAATCAATTGTTTGCATAATTCCATTAATACCCACCTGTTAGAGGGATATCTAGGAAACATGTATGTCATCCAGTGTAGCACCCTACTATCAAATATGTAAAATTAGGAAACTGCAAGAAAATATATCCAAACTTACTGGAAACCTTGAATGCTTCATTCGATACTCTATTTTTCTCTAGAGTTGGATCAAATGTGAAAAGTAGTGGTGCAAAGAAAGTGTCATTAAATCTCCTGAAATGTTTGATACTTCCTCTCAAATTGATTTGAGTATCAAAATCATGTATTGGAAAAACACTTATGTTACTTGTTGTTGTCAATCTTGGAAATTGTCTCATGACAGTAGTAGCATACAATAGGTAGGAGGTCATGCAAAACTTCAATGTTGTTTGCACATTGATGAGCTAGTCATGAATCTCATCACTAATTTATGTTCCCC
Organism: Sequoia sempervirens; assembly: GCA_007258455.2. Lineage (NCBI taxonomy): Eukaryota > Viridiplantae > Streptophyta > Pinopsida > Cupressales > Cupressaceae > Sequoia > Sequoia sempervirens. Next base: position 1,248 of record VDFB02392223.1, on the reverse strand, counting down.
ATTCTATGTGTGCCTTCCTCCTCCTGATAATTTGGATATACTCATGCGTCCAATCTTGAAAATTGAATGAGATGGGAAAACCTTTCACCCTGCTAAGAAGAGTGACCATGTCTCCAACATATTCCTTTAAATGACTTCATGGAAGACCTTTAGGCCATCTAGAGATGGTGGGCCTTAGAGTCTTCAACCATTTTGAATTGATCAATTTTTTATAGTTTTTGGGATCTTTATCATAAGCCTCATGTCCTTGATGGAAATAGTTGTAAACTTCTCCATGTGCAAAACTCATAAAACTATGCCAAAGAACTCTAGATCCAATCTCATTATAAATTTCCTAGAAGAATCTCAAACACTCCTATCATCCCTGATATAGTGCAAAGTAACTTGTAAGATAAATTTAGGGTAGTGAGCAGCAACAGGAGATGAAGCAACTTGATGATGATTATTGTGGAAAATTTCTTGAAAATATTCTTCCAATGGTGACTTTTCTATTCTCTTTAAGAAGTTTGTCATATCCTAGTGACCAATTTTCGTGTCCTTGATCTCATCAATCTTGGAGGTCACAACTGTAGGTGGGTAGACACCTTGATACTTATACTTCATTTTCTCATTTCTGGAAGATGATGAAGATTCTTCCATGGTCATTAAATTTGCAAAAGATCACTACAAACCACCTCTAGAGAATACCAGATGAAAGCTGAAGGAAACTTCAAGGAGACATGAATTCATTAGACGTTATGAGAGAAAATGGAATGCATGAAGTTGGGAAAGAATTTTGGAGTGAGCAAACATGAGCTAAGGAATGAAATTCAAAAAGCAATTTTGAATGATTTTGAGTGTTAGTGAAAATATTACTTTTTGTGCAAGGGCATTGAAAACCAGTGCTCTTACATCTTGAAAGATCTACATTTGATGTATAAGAACTGAAAGTCAGTGCCTTAGCATGTTGATATATATTTTGAAATATTATTTGTAAGAGAGCAACAAATTAGCACTCTAACATCTCTTGGAAAGACCACGTCATGTTTTAGTGGTGAAAAATACCACTTTCTCACTTGGAAGGAATATGAATAGTTAACATGCAAGGGTAGTGATTTTCACTACTATTCCATGTAGGGAAATGTCTTAAGTTTGCGAGAGCGGTGATTTTCATTGCTCTTGCATCTAGGAGTTGAAGGATCGCCATTTGTGTCAAAGAAGTGATAATCACTACTTTGCAGGTGATAATCACTACTTCTGTATGTGATA
>VDFB02392222.1:0-24622 GCA_007258455.2 Sequoia sempervirens | reverse complement strand
GAGGGTTTAAGGCTGAGGGTTGAGGGTTGAGGGTACATGGTTCAAGGATTAGGGTTGATGTTCCAATGTATAGGGTAGAGGGTATAGGGGTTGAGGCCAGATTAGGGTTTAAGGGTACTTGAGGGTTGAGGGTTGAGGGTTTAAGGGTTGAGGGTTTAAGGGTTGAGGGTTGAGGGATGAGGGTGGAGAGTTTACTTGGGTTTAAGGGTTGAGGGATTAGGGTCGAGGGTCACTACAAAAAATCCTTGTGATTAGCTCCCTTTTTTGCTCTGTTTTTTGCTTCCACCCATTGTTTTAATGTATTTTTCTCCAATTTTTTGAAAAAGTCGGTGCTATTTATCGGGATGGCACTATATATTTTTTATCACTATCAACAATAAAAATAATATAAGTTTGTAGTTAGTGTTGAAACCATTTTAAAAATATATTCACTCCTAACAAGTAATATTAGGCCTTATTATTCAAACCACTCAAATAATTTAAACCATTTAAGCCTTGAATACATGCAATATATATATATATATATATATATCAATAAGGCCATGAAGGTATACATAATGTCTTGAAAATGTCATATAGTGTTATAAGGTCTACAATGCCATATATGCATTTGATGAATGTCTAAATAAATTCATATAGGAATATAATTGTACACATTGGTAAAATATAAATACATACATACAAATCCATATAGATATATACAATGATATACATTAGAATAAAAATCTACATCTACATTTCATGAAGGCATACAATAAATGTGAAAATATATGTAATTATGGAGTGTCATTAAATTATCAATGACTCTTGTGGGTGGAAGGGCGGGCATCTCTCCACATCAGAGGGTGGAGAGACCACGACTATCATCAAGGGTTGGTGTATGGCAAAAAACTTGAACTACTCGACTGAGTCAACAACCTAATGGTTAGATGGAGATTAAAATCATAGTTTGGAGGCACTGGCAATAATGTTATATCACCTAGAGAACTATGCACATTATGGATATAACCCCAGTTGGCATCAGACGGAGGAGAGCTAATGGGTGGTGGGACAGATGGACGACAGACAGTTAATCTGCTTGGGCACGATGGTTAATGTACAACATAGTAAACTATTGGCAACTAGCTCTTTATTAATACAGGTTGGCCGAGTTTCTTTTCACCCATCTTCGTCTAAGTTTGTCTTCGACTTGTTCTACAAAATAGCTATGGTGGAACATTCTAAATTTGTCATGGAGGTTACGACAAATGATGTGGTTAGTGTTGGACTAGATACTCCAATTTAGCTAGATTGCAAGGTGTGACAAACATCCTTCAAGCACATCTTATCAACGATTGAAGCAGATTATGCTGAGGACTGATCCTCATGCGGTTGTGGCAGTAAAAATGGTGTTGGGGAATGATTTTGTGCAAAATCAGGAGTTGTTTTGGGTTAACACCCATATTGCCTCCCATTTTCTTGCATCTCTCTTGGACGTGAGAATGCCAAAGGTGGAGGCAAAGACCATTATTTGCAAATTTTTCAAGAACAAGGTTCTGGGTGGTTTGGACAAGGTACTCAAATTGACATTGTTGGGGTGGGGCACGCTACAGGCTCATGATTTTCCTTTGGTGAAGGTGGCGGGAGGAGTCATCCACATCTATCCTTTTTTGCTAGCGATTAAGGGTTGGGCGTTGTTTCGCCACCGCTAGATTGCAGCCTATGGGGTCAACTTCCTAAAAAAGTTTCTTGGGCTGGTGACGGTGGAAGGTCTAGACTAGGTGGTAGAATTCAATCAATTTGCAAAGTTGAATGGATTTTATCCTATTTTTGTGGGTTGGGTATGGTGGCACACGTGGTGGTTTGTTGGGTGGTTTATAAGTATATGTTTATAAATAGTTTCAATGCTTCCAATTTTTTTGGGGTTATGTTTTTGGTTGGCCGCGCTTGTGGTGGGAGTCGATTGTTAATCTTGGTGGCCAGATTCTATAATTTTGTGGTCAGGGTTTGGGTTGCACTTTCATATGTTCTTCCTTGCTTTGCAGACATATTGTAATTTTTTTTAATAGCTAATACAATACTCCTCTTACGAATAAAAAAATGATCAATGACTCTTTCCTTGTTAATAATATAGAAAATTAATATCATAATTGGTAGCTCTCCTTTTCCAATTAATAGACTTCCTAGGCTCAATAAATTTTTTAGCTTCACCTATTAATGCAATTAAACTATATATACAATAGGATAGAAATCTTGAATAAAATGAAATAAGTAAATAATCACTTTCCATAAATTAATGATCCTCTACTTCTCTTCATTTACCTAGATGGGCTTGGTTCACAAAGTAGAGTTGCCTCCTCTTATGGAAAGAATGAAGAAACAAATCAAACTAAAAATAAATATCATTTATTTACACTAAGTGGTGTTAGATAAAATAAAAATTACATAATGTTATTTATATTACTAGCTCATACCAATGTGAGAGCCTTAGGAGATAAAATTTCCATAGCAATTCCCATATCCTAGAAGAGTATGTGTTGATGTCATTAACTAAAAATAGGAACAACATTATTTGACCAAAATATTCATAACATTATTTACATACATAATGATTAAAATTAATAAAACTTATCCTTTAATGAAATTTGATAACTAAGTAAGTACCACTAATGTTTCATAATATTAAAGGTCCTATTGGAGTCACAAATCCACCTTGGTTATTTTGCATACTTCCATTTTCACCCATCTTCCCACACTCACCATATGTCCCATCTCCATTTCATAATGGATGACACTAATATAAACCACCAAATAAGGCCCTTGGTCATAACACTAAAGTGAATTCCCATATGAAGTGTTCCCATAGCAGCACATGGCATGTTGCCAAGACAATGCTATATTGAAGAGAGTCTCACCATAGTATCTTCAATGCAAGCAGAAAGGGCTGATGTGAAATGTAGACGGGACTCCTGAATGCCTAAGAGACATATTCAAATGTCTTCTTGCCAGCCTAAAGAATGATATGTCTAAGAGACTTGGACATGTTGAGGAGAAAATATAACATGTCTCACTGATAAATTATATGGAGCATTCAACATTCAGGAAACTGGAAAACATCTCTCGAACATTGAGAGATTATCATAAAATAAATGATAGGTCACTGGTAAAAAACACAAACAAATGGAAATGTCAAAAAGACATCGGCATATCGAGGAGCGAAGTAAGAGAGTCTCTTCGACATTCAAGGAGTAAAATATCGGCAAGACATAAAGACATCAAATAGACATTGGACAAGGTCTCATCGAAATCCTAACAAGGATATGTCAAGGAGACACAAGAGTATCAAGTAGACAGTATCAAAAGTCTCCCCGACATCCTGGCACAAGTGTAAACACATGTTATTAATGAGACTAGGAGACATCAGAGAGAGGTGACCGCTGGTCTCCTTGACATGACAAAGTCACATATAGAGATCATCAACAAGTAATACCGTTGAAGGAAGAGATAAGGATATGTTGAAGAGACATAGGCTTGTCGGTGAGAGATATCCGTCAGTCTCATCGACAAAAGGGGGACCATAAGGGAAGAAACTGAAATGTAAATATCAAAGAGACCTTACAACATCAAAGAGAGAAATCTAAATTTCTCTTAGATGCTTCTCAAAAGATGGTCAATGATATGTCAAAGAGAGATATAGATGTTGTGATTAAAGTCTCTTCAATAAAATATGAAATAGTTATCACCAGATTGATTTGACTGATGAAATAGGGATATTTTGAGTGTGATTTTTTTCTCCTAAAAGGGTTTTTACCATGTAAACTTGTGTTGTGTTATGTTTTTGTTTATGGTTTATATGTATTTCTCCTTTTTGTAAATGTAAATATATTAAAACTTTCACAATAATCTCCGCTAAGATTAGTTTATGAAGAATTTTTTTATACCCTACTTTCTTTCATTTGGTAATATTCTTATCAACTTAAATTATAGGTTTTAGGTAGAGAATTTTGTTTACTAATATTCATTTAAATGTGATATTTCATAGAAGGGTTTGATCTTATTATAGGAAGAGAGGACAATAACATCTAGGGTAGAAACGAAGAAGTTATTAGGCACACAATTTAAGCTTTAGAAGCTTAAGATGGAGTATATTATTGTGGATAGAGACATATGGGTTATAGTAGCTAGATAAAAACCTATTGGAATGTCATAATAAGGTTAAAAAATGGAAAAAAAGATAAGAGTCTCATTAGACTCTATTTGGCTAGTTCAATATTGTTGAATGGACATGATGAGACCATTATAGCACCTATTTTAAAGAAATTGGGAGATACATATCAAGCTAAATCTATAGTTAATAAAATATTTCTAATTATAAACAAGTTATATACCATCAAAATGGAGAGTGGCGGTGCTATAGTTTAACACTTGAATTAATATTACTGAAGCATTTCAAAGTTTAGGCCATAAGAATCATCCTTTTCTAAACATGGATTGTAAATAATTCTAAAAATTTAGAAGTCTTGGTCATTAACATTATTGTCTGCTATAATGTCATCCAGTGTATCATTGTCAATGTTCATATATTCTTTCAAGTATTTAATATTATCATCATCCTCATCTTGACCATATGATCATTACCCCTGCTATCATCATTACTATCAACCATATGATCATTATTGTCATCATTGTTTCCATCCCCAAAGAAACCTGTAAGAATTTCATTCAATACTTCTTCATGCACTGCATTTTCACTATCATGATCCTCATCATCAAGGCTAGGTGGCATGTCATCAGTGTATGCGGATCTCATCAGCTCTTCACATTTCTCTGCTGGTAGTATTCTCTTCGATCTTACTCTTTTCACCCTAGTATTGTTTAAAGTATGGTTTGGATCATCCCACCCAAATCTTAATAACCTAGTTGGATCATGGGTATTAGTATGTGTTTCATCAACATCTTCTACCTATCAACAAACACAAGCATTATTTAATGTTTTCCAACAATTGGATAAATCATTAATGTATCAATTTCAAAGAAATATAATAAAATATGGCTTAAAAATAAAAATAAAAATCGTATCAAAATATATAAATTGAATAATGGAACATTATTTTATAGACTACCTTTTTTATACAATAATTTAAATAAAAAAAAAATTTGACAACATAGTTTATAAAACATCAGTCCACACATTTTGGGTTTTCTGCCCTTAAGAACATCCTTGGGGAGACCTTGTTCTTCCCTTTTCTTTCACGCAAGAGTGCATTTTAAGAAGGGGTAATCAATCAATAACTCATACCCAATGGTAAGGTCCATAATATCCTCAACCATTATCAATCTATCAACCTCTCTTTCCATATCTCCATCTTTATCATTTATAACCTCAACAAATTGACAATTTGGTCTTACAGTAGGGTTCCTTCCCTTACTACTATTTATAAATGCTGCAATATTTTTGTGTGTGTATGCACATCCATCTATATACATAAGACGAGCTCTATTCATTAATTTTCCACTTTCCAATTGGAGATGATGTATATACATATTCAAATTTAGACCATATGCTAACATGCTAGGCTTATATTCTGCTAGCCTTCTCCATTCACCACTATAATATGATGTACCATAATATGGCATTAATCTCCTAGTGGTTTGTTTTGAATTGTTTCTATGTTTAGATCCCACATGTACATTTTGGACAATAAAGAGGCCTAGATTCACTCCATGAATATTGGAGGGTTGTATCATGTAGTTATATCCCCAAAATTGAAATACCTCATACACTCTAGGTAGTTGTTGATCACTAGGCCAAGCACAATATAGTCGACGATCAAATGTCTCTTTGTAAATTGATCTCAAACTCAGGGGAAAGTCATCATCTCCATCACATTCATTCTCATAGGGTTTGTAGTCCAGCTTCCCCCTGTTTTTAAGCAAATTATGCATCTTTAAACTGGTTCTTGTTCTGTTACTTGTTTTCATCAATTCCTCATCTTCCAAGCTGGTATATTGGCACACATTTTGTTAGATGTATCATCTAATAAATGATCATTGCACTCTAGGCTTGAAGTCAGTGATCTAGGAAACTTTAAACCAAGAACTTTATCCTTCAAGTATCCATCAAGAAAAAAAATACTTATTTAAATAATATAAAACAATGTTTAAATGAAGTATACATGTGATTTATATCAAATTGGAAAATTCCTTACCACAATTCCTATTGGATTTGAATCGATTGTAGGAGGCATACTACCAACTAGAAGCTCATCATATATGTAATGTATTTGTACAATTGCTCATTTGATTTTTTTCTTTCCATGACATACAAAACATCCACAAACAACAATTTTCTCAAAGTATTCATCCCATTTACTATAGTCTTGAACAACCTCTTGTTTAGTGCAATCATTTGTTGTGTCTGCAAGATCCATTGTCATATCCTCTTCCACCCACTTTCCTCTACGTGATTTAATAGTTTTAGGTCCATGTCCAAGTACATATCTTCTTCTTTTGCTAGTTGAATGCTCAGGCTCTACATTTACTCCAATCTCCATCTAAAATAATAAACAACATGCATTAATTTATGTCAAGATTGGATAATAATTATAAGTCAAAATTTGAGTACCTGATGTCTCGCTTCATCCGTTGTGTCCTCATTTGATATGACACGATCTGTTGCCATGGGCTTATCTCGCCCCTATAATACACAACATAGTAAATAATGTTTAGTACACCAATTATATCATTTCAACGAATATGCTATCGAACACAAAACCTCACTTTAGGTAATATTTGACATATTGATATCATGTTTTGGCCATCCTAATTTTCAAACTTTTCCCTTGATCATAGAATCACAATTAAAAACCTTTCTTGTGCATTTTCAACCAATAAGTTTGACCTCAGAGGCCTCATGGACAAAAAAATGACTTTATCTCCTCTATGTTGTAGCATTTGTGAATTCATAAACACCTTCCTCCCTTGGTTGATGTTTCTTTCTCTTCTTACCTCTATTGTATCTGCAAATTCTGTTGTCATACCCACTTTCCTCTTTGTGATTTAGTAGATCTACTCCATCCACACCCTCTCTCCATGGCCTCCTTTGGATGCTGTAATAAAAAACAATGACAATAGTCACATAACAATTGTGCACCAAGAGAATATCATTGAAATTATCTTGTTAATACACTCGCTTTTCATTAAGACACACTATGAAAAATAAAATAGGACATTGCAACATTTTTCTCTTCACAAAAAGTTTACATGCGGAATGTTGACAACTAGAGCTCAAATCTCTCTAGGAAGCATGCAATACACATAAGATGTTTATGCAATGTCAATGTCACATGAAAATGATTTAGTTCTCATAGATGGTTTTTCATAATTCCCCAATAAGCCCTATATCTAAGATGATAGTAATGAATTAGGGTTTGTCCTTTTATACAAATTTGTAACATGCAATTTGAAATATTTCACACTTTAGATGACTCATCTAGTTATATAGGGTGAACATGGGCCCATTTAAATTTAAATTTAAAAGTTTAGGGGTCATTTTTGAGTTGAAAAATATAACCTCTATTAGTTTTACACCCACAAAATTGACATGTGATAAGGAATAGATAAAATAGGGAACCATGATTGCTCCCTTGGAACATATGAAGATGAAGTCAATTTATGATCAATTTATTTATCAACTTCTAGGAAAAATACATCATTTTGCACTGGTAGGCGCTAAATTAGGTGCACTTTGTGCCACCTTTGGCACCCCAAACAAGTCACATTTAGGGCTAAAAGTTGGCGTTAACTACACCGACTACTAAATCAAAAACAAAAAATTAAAAACTTCCCATGTCAAGGAAGAGATGACAGGAGAAAAACACCGCACGAAGGAAGAGAGGAGAAAAAAGGGAAAAATGACATGAAGTGATGCAGAGCTAGGAGGATTCACAACACATCACACAAACCTTCAATAATAATCCAAAGAATTTTTGTATAACACATGCTATTTGGCATCATATATCACATTGGAAACATAACTATGGCAGCCCACAATTTATTGCCATGAACAGTCATTAATAACTTCTACAAAAAGAATAATGAAGCCAATCCCTCTGGTGAGATTGAAGAAAACATAGTTATATACTCTTCCTCAAATTATTATGAAGATCCAATGGTGGAAATAAAAGTTATTATGTTTTTCCCAAAACTGTAAACCCTAGGTAGGGTTCAGACCTGCCCTCACAAAAATGGTCATAACTCATTCAAATATTAATGAAATTTGATGAGACTTGAAGCAAATGAAAGTAGATTCAAATAGTAACAAAATATATTTGTTTTTAAATCCAAAATATAGACTTAAAATTCCGTACCATCACACTTTTCAGACTGTAAATTCTGCACAATATTGTTAGAATAGGCAGTCTCACCAAAATAATCACATCTTCCACAAAACTTGATGAAATTCAATGATACAAAAAGAATTGGAAACTAGAAATAGAGATATTTCCATCAATATATGATACTCTATAATTTGAATCCATACCAGGCCGTACAAATCACAACTTCAATCTGGTAATAATGTAAAAATCAGAAAATGCATACCAAACTTGAGGTTGCCATTCATTTAACTTCAAAAAATAGTATCTCCAACCCCCAATTCGAGTTTTGGAGGGTTTATTTATACATTTTCAACCCAAACCAACTATTTGCAACCACCTTTTGATTAGTGTGTTGACAAAACACCTTAATGACATTTCATCTACCTAATTTTGCACTTTTGACAATTTTTACAATATATGAGAAATTAACAACATCCTAGGACCTATAACACCACAAAGGTGGCCTCTTGGGTTTATTAAAATCTCAAAACATAAAAATGGAACAAATTACTCAATATGGCCTCATGGAGGCATGTGATCAAATAGGTGCTCCTGCACCATGAAGGAGGGCTACAAGAAAGTAGATAAAAAATTTGATTTAGTTTGCAACACCATAGGTAAAGTTACAATTTGTTTTTTTCGTTCCCAAAAATATTTTTGTTTGGATTAAATGGAGAGGATTGTGAAGAAAGGGTTGTGAATATTATTTTGTTTACAGACAAATCATTCAAGTCTCATGTGGTTGTAAAGGAGGAGGGTAAAATTGTAGACATTGCATTATTTCCTCCTCATCTGAGAGCAGTGAACGTGTTTTTGAAACCCCAATGCCCCGATTTGCTTATAATTCCCATCCCAAGCTTTTAGATTCTAGTTTAATTTCTTGGAACTTCCTTCCATACCTTTCTCTAAAGATAACTTTCTCACTTTCTTCCTAAAAATGTAGTTGAGTGCTTTCAAGACAATTTGTTAAACTGCATCCGCCCCACTATAGCCAGGTCTCATGGGAATAGAGGTTGGTAGAGACAATACGAGGAGATAGGGATTTTGAGACAATAGCTGAATAATAGATCATTTCCTCAAATTTGTGAGACCTTCGGGCTTAAGTTAACTATTACTAATTTTCACTTATTCTTTTATAGAATAATGAGCTCATGGTTTCGAATTGATTGTGTGCACACATTCATTTTCTTTCTAGTCAGTAGATGTGACTCGAGCATGGGACCTATCTATGTTAACTCTCAATAGAACCACACTTTGCACCCTTTTTATCCCCCAAAGATTACCATTCTATACAGGTGCGCAAGCATTGATTTTTTACAATAGATTTGTTTCATTTTGCATATATTTATATCCTTTCAAATATATTTATATTCTGTACAAGTGCACAAGAAATTGATTCATAGGCATTTAAATCCAAAAGAGAGTCATTCAAGGTAAAACTTTCATACCACAAATTGGATGAAAAATTTCATACTTGAAAGTGTGTACTTCATTTGCCTCCACAAACTGGACGAAAATAATTTTCCCTAGGTCATCTCAAAATGTCAAGTAATAGAGGGAAGAGAGAAAAGGGAGTAGACTCTGTCCACAATGAGGTAATTCATTATCAATTTATAGATTTGTAAATGTTTCCATTGTTCCTTTCATTTTAATTTTTTAGTTTTTTATTTTTAAATTTAAAAGAAGAAATATATATATATAGGGACATGATATTGAAAAAGATAAAGAGTCATTAGCTTCCTTGAATTCATGTTGCCATTCTACTAAGTGATTGACATGCATCTTTTCCATCCTTCCTCACGATGATTCCATTCTTTTAACATGTAAGAATTCTTTCATGCATCTTGGTAGGCATCCTATAGATCTAACACATCCTTGTAGTCTACATCATTTGGCATAGCTAACCAACCACTTAATTTTTCCATCAAATTAAAAAAAGGTAGTAAATTCTGGTCCTCCAAAATAAAAAACTCCATAGATAAAGAAATCAACAGTAAAAAACTTGTAACTTGATCTGATCAACATAGAGAAGCGTGTAATACTAGACTTCTTAACATTCAAAATATAAATGGAATGTCCTTAACACCTAGTAGAGCTATCCAAAAAAGCTAACTAAAAACACAAAAGTGCTCTCGCACACAATGGCCTAATGGTTGGTTGTCATAGAAGTCAAACTACCAAAGTAACAACACTAATCAAGTTAACATATATGCATCATTTGCATAAAAAAATGAACCATTTATGTACATGAATAAATAGTAGAAGGATGTAGATGAGCTCAATTCATCCGAATTTATGCCTCTTGGCAGGCATTCCTCTTGAATCTCTAATATCAGGTGTTTGAGACTTCCCTATAGCTTTTACCTTTCGTCGCCGCCTTTCCTCTTCACTGTTAGAGTTGTCTCATTTTTCCTTATCTCGATTTCTAGCTTCAACTTCTAATTCATCCCATGTTTTACCTTCCTCCTCTTTAGAATATTCTTCTTCTTCTTTGTCCTCATCTAACTCCACAAGAGATTCATCTTCTGAACCTTCCTCATTTGATTTTGATTCCTCTTCTACATTAGAGGGTTCATATCCTTGATTTGACTCTTCTGAATTGTCAGAATCATAATCAATAACTTCCATATTTAAAAATTCCCAACCACTATCTTCAATAAATTTATCTAGATCATCACTAATAGTCTTCAAAATTTTTTGCCTGTTCAAGTTCATTATGCTTTCATAATACTTTATATCCATGGAGTTCAGCCATTCCTTGATGACATCAAGTGAAGATTGAGGAATGGCGTCAATGTAGAGTACATCCCGCTTGAAGTCTTTGAAAACAATAGCCATATCAAATGCCTTTTTCCCAAGTCCTACTCTCTCAAGGTTAACAATCTCAATCTCACTAATAGTGATTACTAAGAAAGGTAATTCCACCAACTCTACCAAACAGTTTAATGTAGGAACAATAAAAGTAGAGGCTTTGAAAGGAAATCCATGAAAACCAAGCTCTCTAAATGGTATATCAAACTCTAGTTCAAAATATTTTAGATGAGGTTGCTCCCATAACTCTCTTACTTGCTTGAAAAATCCTTGAAACTCTGCATTGATTTTATTTTTCCTGTCCCTCTCTTGTTGTTCTTTCCCAATTTCATCAGGATCATATATTGACCTTCTTTCCCCTCCTAAAGTTTGGACCACATCCATTACCTCCACATAAAACTGGACATCCTTGGTCTTCTTGGTTCCCACGCCATGATATGGTTATGCAAATGATAATGAAGCAAAGTAATCATCTCCTTCTCTGTTGGCTAGAAGAATGCATGCTTAATGTTTTGATACATGATATCATCTCTCTCTTTTTATCTCATGGTTGAATACCAAAATCCATTATGGTGGGCCTCTAGAGTTCCGGCCATTTTTCTTCCTCTTCCACCAAATACTGGCATGATCCACAAGTTTGCCAGCTTAATTGGCTTAGTTTTTGAAAGTTGAAGTTTCTCTTGAGTCACCAGTGTAGCTCTCTCTTCCTTTTTAGACTCTTTCATTGCTACAAATTTTCTATAGGATTTAATCATTTGTACCACATGGTTGATGTGTTTTGAATCCTTGGATCTAAAGGAAATTTACTTAACATAAATACTGCTAGGGAATTTCAATGTTGGCATGTAGTTGGCATTAAAGTCAGTCCCTGGAACATTGAAAATTATCCCTATATAAGAATTCCCTCCATCTTGTTGTCTTGTAACACTCTTGATGGTGGCTACATGAAATGGAACCATGATGCCATATATGGGTTCTAGAACAACATCATTTTTCGTATCAACCTGAATCATGAGATCTATAGAAATAGAGATATCATCCACATTTTTGTACAAAATCATCTCAATGGATGGCTTGGAAGAGCCATGTCCATCTCTTGAACCAATTCCCCCTATAGCCAATATTCTTGCAGTATCCTCATTCTTTTGCTTTGCAATTTCTGCTTGGTATTGCCAACACTGCTCTTCTTTAGTCATTTCCTGATTATTAGATCATAAGGTTTTCTTCAAGATGCCTGATTCTCCTCCATTTACCTTAGCCTTGGGTTTTTGTTTCACTTCCTCATCTTCATCATCGTTGTTAAATGAGTATGCAACATTAGTGTATACTTTGGAGCTAACCCGAGTTGCATTTTTAGGCCCTTTATCCTTAACAACCACAATGTCAACAAGGAGAATTGAATAATTTTTTGTTTTGGGGTTACCAGTAAACAACTGCAAATTATGAAATTCAAGTGATACATTAAAAGCCCTTCCAGCCTTCACAATTTTGTCATTTCTTGAATTCAAACTTAAACTAGACTCTCGAAATTTGATCCCTATTCCTATTCTTGTAGACTTTGTAAGATGAGGCAAAAATTCAGGGTCATCTCTTTGAACTACTTGTAAGGTAGGGGGACCTCCATGTGCAAGACCCCAGGCCATGGAGGTCCAAGATGCAGAAAGCTACCCTAACTTACCTCAACTAAATGCAATGTTTAGGGTATGAGGATGAGAATGATGAGGACTATAAAGTTCTGCAACCGCTCTACAATCCCAAGTTTCAAAGAGGGGCTAGGCAAGTTGGTTTCCAGGTTCAACACTACACCTTAGGGAGCTTTCTACCTGAGGATGAATGTGCATTCTTTAGATGGTAGCACGACGCGCTGGTGGCTCTAAAGTGCCCTGGCGTCCGTATGACTAGACAACAATAGAGACAAGGTCAAACCTATTAAAACAAGCTAACGACCCAGTTAACTATTACTAAAGGGCCAAAATAATGAGATTAAGTAAATGAAATATTCTCTAATATGGTAAAGTAAAAAAGTAAGAGTAAGGGTGGCGAGAAGAATCTCACAAATGAACTCATTCACCAGCTAGCTCCTTGAAAGCACATCCACCTACACATAGAAAGAGAGAAAATGTCAGGTGGCTGTATAGGGGCCTACCTTAGTCAGACCCCCGTTTAGGTGTTTCCACCTCCATAGACAACCAAAGAAATGAGATAAAGAGAATAATGTAGTGAAAAGCACAAAAGCACTACAAAACAGTAAAGTGCTAACTCAAACAAGTGATAGAAGGAAAGAAAGGGAAGCTTACCACCTCCACCAAGAGCACTCAAGGCTGCTTGGGGGAGAAAATAAGAGTACTTGAGCCTCTGCTGCAATGGTGTTTCATTCCCAACTTGTTCTACCAAAGATGGAGTGTTGTGTTTGTTGCAATGGAGTGCAAGGATGCTACTAGAAAGCTTGAAGTGAATGCAAAAGAGTGTGTTGAAGCTTGTGGAGTGAGTGTAGAAGATGAAATGTTTGTTCAAGGAGTGAATTTAAAGAAGGAATGAAAGAAACAACCATATTCAGGTCAGTCGGCTGAAGGGGGCATTACAACTTGACTCCCAATGAGAAGTGTAATGCCTCTGTAGGTTTAGCTACAAGAATCTGCTAGGGATGTAAGCACACCGTGCGGATGTCTGCGCATTGTGTAGGCATCCTCAATAGAAACACATCCACTGATGCTCAAAACAGGCACCAAGTGGGACAAAAGTAGCGGGCTTAGGTGGAATTAAGCCTTTGAACTTGGTTTTCTAAAGTGGAGAGGGAAAAAAGGGGGATTTACACATGGGGTGTAAATTCACTCCTATACATTTTCCCCCCACTTTAGCGAGCACTAATACTAATGAGTGCTCAATAAAGTAGATCAAGGAGAATGTAATGTTATAAATGTATACCTGAACCATTGAGGAAGTAGAGCTTGGTCTGGCGTACCTAAAGGTGTAGGGAAAGCAAAGGACTCCATAGCTACTTGAAACTATGAAGCTAAAAAGAGAAAGTACCTTACAGGTTCTCGGTCCTGTAAGGAAGGTGTCCCCCAAAAATTCTAGCATGGAGAAGACCCAAAGGAAGTGCCCTACAGGTTCTCAGTCCTATAGGGAAGGTATTCTCCATGAACTCAAGCATGAAGAACACCCAATGAAGCACCCTATAGGCTCTCAATCCCATAGGGAAGATATTCTCCATGAAATCAAGCATGAAGAACACCCAAAGAAGCACCCCATAGGCTTTCAATCCTATAGGGAAGGTAACCCCCAAGATCTCTCCCATGGAGGAAACTTGAGAAAGCACCCTATAGGCTCTTAGTCGTATAGGGGAGCCACCCCCAAGATCTCTCACATGGAGGAAACCTTAGAAAGTGGACTCTGCAGAGTCAGGAAGTGGCCACAGACTGTTGACAATATTGAATTTTTTTGAAGGGGTCCCTAGGGAACCTGTCATGAAGAGAGGGTCCACTCAAGGGATGCACATTTCAAAAGTAGATGTCCTCTTTCTCAAATCAATCCTTCATCAAGGAATCCTTTTGAAAGATGTTCACTTCATCAAGGAATTCAAAAGGAAGAATACTCCCCCATGCAAGGGGAAGATTAAAGTTGTTCCTGCTTCAGAGGAAGGTTTAAGTTCTTTCTTTATGAATCCATGATGAAGGAAACACATTCCGTTAGGGTTCTATGTTGAGAATACAATTATGAAGAAAGGTTTGCAAGGATTTTCAAGAAGATATTTTTTGGCCATGAATGCATCTTCTAAAAACAAAAATATTGAAGAAAGAAAGTTGTCGCACATAGGAGGGACAACTTAAGCAAAGAAGAGAGAAAGATAAAGAGAAAGAAAAAAAGAAAATACAAACGAAGAGCACATGGGTAGCCTGATATTTTGGGGTTAGAAGTGCTCAAAAATATATATAGATATGTCTAGTAATAGTATATAAATGAACTATCATCAACCCCATACTATATGAAGCCATGTGAAGAATGCATGAGAAGATAAAGTAAAAATAAAAAATTGGGTCAACATGGAAGGGAAGCCTAAATTCCCCCAATGCTTTGCATCATCCCCAATTTATTGAAAAATCAAGCACAAACATGAAAGAATGATGATAGAAACAAAAGAAGGTTTACGGAAAAACAATTATGTCTATATCCAAGCACCAATAGGGTTGATAAGGGTCATCCAGGTGCACATAGCACAATCATGAGGGAACACATCACAAAGAATACACACACACAAGTTCAAGAAGAGGCTTCCTCCTAACATTGATAAGCCAAGAGGTCTTTTGCTTCCCACTCTAGATCATCATAGGGGAAAGGAGGATGAGCCTATAGTGGAGGGATGTTAAGAGGAGGGGAACCCGACCCTCCCATAACAAGGGATAAGGAAGAGGGCCCCTTGAGGTCCTCTCCACTGAGCTCTTGTGGAGTCAAGGTTAGTGATTTTGCGAAGATCGCTGACATGGCCAAAACTTCATCCACAGAGTTAAACATGCACCCCACATGAGTGCCATGTCTAACTTCAGCAGATGGGGTAGGATGAGCCTGAGATTCATCGCTAGGCTTGCCGAGTGACTTGGGAGTGGTGACAAACTCAGGGGAAGCTGAGACTAGTTCTGTCACTAGGATAGAACAAGTCAGCACAAGACCACATTGTGAAGAAGGTGGGATCCTCTTACGCCCTTTGTTGCTAGAAGGACCACTCTCCACTTCTTTCTTCGTTGGAGGAGATGAAATCCCCATAGATGAGGCTAGGGGTGTAAAGGAAGAGGAGGAAAGGACTGCAACAGATACAATTGAGGTATTAATCATATCCACAAGTTTTGGAAATGGCTGAATATCTAGAACAAACATCAACAAAGGTAGCTCCACTGAAGGAGTGATGAACACTTACACCCCCTTGGGGTTAGGTGTGCTTGCATGCGTAGTGGAAGCCGAAAACATCACATAAATAAACTAGAGAGAAGCAGAAGGGAGGGAAGAGGGCGACATTGTAGGAGGCCCTAAAG
The DNA here is from genome assembly GCA_007258455.2 of Sequoia sempervirens. NCBI lineage: Eukaryota > Viridiplantae > Streptophyta > Pinopsida > Cupressales > Cupressaceae > Sequoia > Sequoia sempervirens. The sequence continues at coordinate 8,427 of VDFB02392222.1, read as the reverse complement.
CAGGGGTGGTCGTCTCTTCCTCCCTTCTTTGTGAGGTGGCCTGCTCAACTAAGAGAGCCTTTCACGAGTGCTTATGCTTGTGTGCAAGGCATTTTCTTCAGCTCTTGGAGCTAGAGGCCGGAGGTTGTGAAGGAGCAGAGGGCTCCTGCTCAACCAGAGGAATGTCCACTATGGTCATTTCCAGTAGATGAACAAATTCCTAAATGGGAGCAGGAGGAATAGGTTGTGAGGTAGCAACAGGAGTCATCTACAGAACCTTGGCAGCGGGCCTCTTCCCACTCACTGCTTTGGTAGCAGGAATAGTAGGAGGTTGTAGAGGTCGAGACAAAGAGGACTCTCCTTGGGAGACCTTCTTGTCATTCTGAATGGGTCTAGACTCTGTTGGCAGAACATGAAGTTCAAATGCAGGATGCTTAGGATTTCACCAAGCGGGCACCATAGGATTCTCTTGTAGATTAGGAGTAGAACCTGATGGTACCACAACACAGCGAGAAGAAGCATCAGACTGACCGACAAAAGAGGAAGGAGGATCACAAGACTGTTTCTCTTCTTCCTTCTTTTGAGCCTTAGCGATATCACTGTCAGCCTTTAAGCAAGCCCTATGTGAAATAGAATAAGGCGAAGGAGGGTATCTAACTTTCAACCTCAAATGCCCTTTCTTATAGTTCTGATACGTTAAGTGTAGAAGGTTGGTCCTAGGTGGGAGAGGACCAACGGGCGCAGGCCAAGAGTAGTCCAAGGAGTAGATGCCACATGCAACCGATGGTCTATAACCAGTGTCATGGATTATGTGTACGAAACCTCCATGGATAAATTTTAGACATTTATGCATGACAGAGGGTACCACATTCATCGCCACCAACCAAGGGATACCCAATTTCACCCTAAACAACTCTGACCTAGGGATGATGTCAAACAAGAGGTTCACAGATTTAGGTCCCATCAGGACCGACAAGACAATACTACCTAAAGGGGGCATGGAAAACCCATCATCTATGTGGATAGTACTTGTATACACCTAAAAATGGTCTGGATAATCTAATTAATTAAATAAAATTTATTTGATTAATTAACCTTTAATTCTTCTACTATTAAATAAATAGAAATATTTATTTATATAGTTCATCTTCTAAATTCTTCAATCTTTATTCTTTTATTTCATCTTAATTAAATAAACGAATTTCACTTTGTTTTATTTAATTATTATTATCAAATTCTTCTACTATTGAATAAATAGAAATATTTATTTATATAGTTCACTTTTAGTTCTTCTATTATTTCCTCTTAATTAAATAAAAAAATTTAAATACTTTGTTTTATTTAATTATTATCATTATCATTTTCTTCTAAATTTATTCATTTATTCTATCTTAATTAAATAAGCAAACTTCAATAGTTTGTATTATTTAATTATCTAATCATGTTTCCTCTTAATTAAATAAAGATATCCTAAAGTTTTTATTTAATTATCATATCCCTTTTTATTATATAAGCAAATGTCAAATATTTGTTTCATTTAATTCAATATCTTCTTTTTGTTAAATTTGAATAAATCCAAAAATTCAAATGAAGGCATAACGGCAATTTCCTCTATTCACTCATCAATAAAATTAGATATTTCATATCTAATTAATTCAACTGGTACTCATGGGAAAATTTGGAGACAAAATTGTAGGAAATCCTCTTCAATCTCCTTCTTTTAATTCTTCCTATCATTTGGCTAAATTTTTTCATTGGGAGGAACAATCCCCATGATCAACTCAAGCTTCTTCATCTCTCACCATTCAATCCTCCAAATCAAATCCAAGCCTTTGCTGTGCTGCCCCTTTGCAAATGTGTTGCTGTAAATATATAAATACAACCTTTTGAAACAAGAAATGGATCCCAGCTTTGTGCAATATTACTCTGCAAAAATAACATATCAAGCATTCAAGCATTTAACAATTAGCATTTAGCAATAGAATCACATAGCAATTAGTAGAATCATAATCATGGCATTCCATTTAGATTTGTCATAGTTTACTGTAGCTTCATTTATCTGTTTTATGTCATTTTCATCAGAAGGATTTCATCATTGCACTTAGAAATAGAATCATATAGCTTTAACATCATAATCATAATCATCTCATTCTCTAGATTGGCATTTTAACAGTCACAGTGCTTACCAAATCTGAGAGCCCTCTTTGATTTAATAAATCTTTGGAGATAGGGAACAATGAGATGCTTTCAAGAGTTTTCCTTTGTTAATTAGATTAATTATTGTTGATTCTCTTGATATAATGTTTCATTAAGAAGTGTTGTTTGTTATTTTACTCATTACTTATTCCACACTTACAGTACTCACTGGTGCATCTTACCCATCTTTATGTAAAAATTTGATTAGCATAATCTCCTCAGTGATTATGTTTACTTGTGAAGTTGGATCAATGAGAACACCCAATAAAATGTTCCCATTGATCCACGCGGGAATATAAAGAGGAGATGGTTCTTTGTTAAAACCCATTGGCAAGTCCTATGAAGTAAAGGTTATGCCAGTACCACTGTCCACAGGTTGCTCAAAGGGGATAGGTTGATGCATGAAGGAGGCCATAACACACACTAGAAAATACTTCCATAGAGTCCCTAAAGGTAAAAGGATAAGATAGTGATCCAACTAAGGTTTCATCACACAATACCTTTGGAACCTTCCAACTATGCCAACTAGGGGTCGTAGGTTGGGTTGTAAGGCAACAACCTCACAACACTCACACCTACAACACTCCTAGAGTACAAGGAAAGGAATTGTTAGCATCAAAAAAATGGAACCAAAATGGTTCATATCGGGTTCACCAAAATGTAAGGTAGGGGGACCTCCATGTGCAAGACCCTAGGTCACAGAGGGCCAAGATGTAGAAAGCTGCCCTAACTTACCTTAGCTAAATGCGATGTTTAGGGTATGAGGATGAGAATGATGAGGACTATAAAGTCCTGCAACCACTTTGCAATCCCGAGTTTCAAAGAGGGGCTAGGAAAGCCAGTTTCCAGGTTCAACACTGCGTCTCAGGGAGCTTTCTTCCCGAGGATGAAAGCACAATCTTTAGATGACAACATGATGCGTTGGTGTCTCTAAAGTTCCCTGGAATTCGTACAACTAGACAACAACAAAGACAAGGTCAAACCTATTAAAATAGACTAATGACCCAGTTAACTATTACTAAAGGGCCAAAATAACGAGATTGAGTAAATGAAATATTCTCTAATATGGTAAAGTAAAAATGCAAGAGTAAGGGTGGCGAGAAGAATCTCACAAAGGAAATCATTCACTAGCTAGCCCCTCAAAAGCACGTCCACCTACACACAAAAAGAGAGAAAATGTTGGATGGCTGTATAGAGGCCTGCTTCAGTCAGACCCCCGTTTAGGTGTTTCCACCTCCACGGAAAGCCAAAGAAACAAGATAAAGAGAATAATGTAGTGAAAAGAACAAAATCACTACAAAATAGTAAAGTGCTAACTCAACCAAGTGATAGAAGGAAAGAAAGGAAATCTTACCACCTCCACCAAGAGCACTCAAGGTTGCTTTGGGGAGAAAATGAGAGTACTCGAGCCTCTGCTACAATGGTGTTTTATTCCTAACTTGTTCTACCAAATATGGAGTGTTGTGTTTGTTGCAATGGAGTGCAAGAATCCTGCTAGAAAGCTTGAAGTGAATGCAAAAGAGTGTTGAAGCTTGTGGAGTGAGTGTAGAAGATTAAGTTTTTGTTCAAGGATTGAATTTGAAGAAGAAATGAAAGAACCAACCATATTTGAGTCGGTTAGTTGAAGGGGGCGTTACAACTTGGCTCCCAATGAGATGTGTAACACCTCTATAGGTTCAACCGCAAGAATCTGCTAGGGACGTCTGCATGCCATGCGGGTGTCCTCGACAGAAATGCCTCCATCGACGCTCGAAATAGGTGCCAAGTGGGATGCAAGCAGTGGGCTTAGGTGGAATTAAGTCTTCAAACTTGGTTTTCTAAAGTGGAGAGGGAAAAAAGGGGGATTTACACATGGGGTACAAATTGACTCCTATACACTACCTCCATAGTTGTCTTATATTAACATACATGAACATGATATGATTATATACATGAAAAGGTCACTTAAAAATAGTATAATCAAAGTGCAAAATGTCCTGAAGAACTATTCTCTATATGCTCAAGTATTGTTGCATGTCATAGCTTGCTTACAAATATAAAACTAAACCATAAATGTTATCTCTCAAATACGGGGGCATATAGACTAGTTAATTCTCAAAGAACCTTTGAAGCATATTATAGTGCTAAAATTTCCTAGAAAAATATCCAATTCTGAAATATAGGAGAAGAGGATATATAGACCAGTTAACTCTCAAAGGATCGTCGAGGCAAACATAATCATATATAGCACAAAATGTAGAGGGTTGACACTTAAGGTTATGTAATATAATATACAATTGATAGTTAAATTGTATAACAATTTTTTTATGATCTTTACTAACGTTTATTAGAATTGTTGCATGTTTTAAATCATTGGAATGACATATTAGCTATAACTTTTTTGAAGTTTTATTATGGTATGTGCACTTTGATATGATGTAATATGAGTATGGTTTCATCTCATATGCTGTAATATTAGATATATAACAAAAAAATAAATTATTGCATGAAATAAATAATAAATTTTCATTTTAAATATTTTTTTTGTAGAACATGGGTCTTCCAGAAGATCAAGATGATCCTCATCATGATATAGATCTAGAAAATATTGGTTTTTCCGATACAAATCACATGGTAGAGGATGGTGATGACGTAGATACAAAAGACACTGAGGCCAATGAAAATGATGACGACGACGATGATGATCATGATGGTGATGATGATGATGAGGCAGTTGTTGGTAGTAGCCAATGACATTCATGATCATATAGACTACATCATGGATCATTGCTGATATATCGTTATGATGCCTCTTTTCATGGCTACTATCATATGTATCATTTTCACGACCTACAATACCATACTATTGAGTTGTATCATATTGACATGTATCATTTTCACTTATATCATTTAGACATGTATCATCTTGAGTTGTATCAATTTGAGTTACATAATTTATAATTTTACTTATATCATTTGTACATGTATCATTTTGACTTACGTCAACTGTTGGACATGTATCATTTTGACATGTTATTGATCTACTGGCATATTTGACTTTCACTTGTTTTAGTTATACATGATGATGATATTATCAGTATTGACTTGTCAATTTATATATATATTAAAAGTAATCGATGATTTTTGGATGGATATTTATTACATATGATGATTTTAATTTACTGCTCAGGATGGATGTTGTCAAATTCAATTAAATTATAGATATTTGACTCACTTGTTTTAATTATAGATTATGATCATGTTATAATAGTTATCTTGTTATTTAATCATATGAGTTATTTTAAAGATTATGATATATTTAACTAATTAAATTGAAATAAAACATATTAAATTAATAAATCGACAAAACAAGAAACATGTTCACAGAAAACAATAATGGAATCAAACTAAAGCTCGGCTCCGCCGTAATCTGGGCTCATCGTGACGTAAAGAAAAATACTCGACGTCGACAAACTCCGGCCAGCTCCATCGATAAAACAAACAAACAAACTCGGCTCGGCAAAAACTCACTTAAAACTCCTTATACTTTACGTCGACTCATGCGACTCGTCGACTCGTCCGACTCGTCGACTCATGGAAGCTCGCTTCGACGCCGGGAAGCTCATCTGAAGCTCGAATAAATGGTCGAAAAATCGAAAAATCGATCATCAATATGGAACCATCGACGTCGACGTCGACGTCGGTCGACTCCGTCGACTCAAACAAACTCGAAACTCCATTTCTCGGCTCGTCGACTCAGCAAACTCATCATCGCTCAGCTCGGCACAAATCGCTCAGCTCGCTCATCATGAAACTCGGCGCTTTCGGCTTCGACTTTCGACTTCGACTCGCTCGAAAGCTCCGCCAAACATGGATCCGCTTTAAACAAGCGGGAGAAAAACTAGAAGCAAAAATGGGAGTAGACATGGAATAAAAAGTGGATGCCAAATTAGGCACTATTTTCGACATTATTTCTTGGTGCTACTCTCGGCGCTATTGCTGGCACCACTTTTCTAGTGAAAAATCCAGCGCTAAAGTGGGCGCTAAATCCGGTGCTAAAATGAACATGCCATTTAGCATTGAATTTTGTGCCATGAGATGTGTCCAATTGATGAAATCAAATACACTAAATTCTGGCACTATTTTAGGCTCTAATTACCTGTTGTGATGTAGTGATCTCATAACCGTGCTTTACACCTTGAGGCCATTATTCATAAGAACAAGGTTAAAAGAGTCTTAGTAGATGGAGGTGCTGGTCTAAAAATTTGCACCCTTCAGTTGATCAAGAACCTAGGATATTCAGAGGATACTATTGAGAAAGCAAAGACTACAACTATTAGAGCATATGACAATCAAGAGCAAGTATCACAAGGCGTCATCATGCTACCCTTCCAAGTGGGACCTATCATTGCAAAGAATACATGCCAAGTGTTAGACCTTGATCTCCCATACAACATCTTGCTTGGCTGACCCTAGATACATGCCCTAAAAGCTGTAGCTTCAACCTATCACCAATGTGTAAAGTTTCCTTTTGAGGACAAAGACGTTACCAATCCTGGTGATCTTGAGTCCTTTTACTACTACAAGAATCTTGAGGCCAAGTTCTATAAGATCCCTCGAATACCCAAGAATGAAGAAGGGCATACACCTTCCTCATTTTTTGACCCATCATCCCTTGCATCTACCTCAGAAAAAAAAAATCCATTGTGTAGAACATTCCTGATATCAAAGAAATGATCCAGGATGATGGTTGTGGAAATTATAAACTATAGGACACTTTTTGTTGGGAGAGCTACCTCTTTCTCTCAAATCTCATGGGAAGCCCACACCTATCAAAAAAGTGGCCAAAATAGTAAAGATGGCAGCAACCACCTTCACCAAGTGGGGGGATTTGAACAAAGAATATGTCATTGAGGATGATGTCTCTAAACTACTCTATCAAGATGACTGACCTATGCTCGTTCTTCCTATGGAAGATGACAACAAAGGATTGCAGCTAACAAAGGGATGGGGGTACAACAAGAATGAGAAACTAGGTCAAAATGACAACAATTTGCTAGAACCCATCGTTCCTAAGAAACATCTAAAGAATCTTGGCCCAAGATGTACTACTTCCAAGGCTACCCTTATTGGAAAATATGCTTCTGCTAAACGAGCTAAGGCTTCTTCTTGGTTACCAACATCACGTGATACTATCCTAGATGAGTTCCCCCTTGATGTTGTTGACCTATTTGAGAATAACTCTCTCTTCATGATATCCACAACATCTTTCACCCCTAACGACCAAACCATCGAAATAAGCCTAGTATACCCCCATCTCACTGACTGGAACCAACAAGGACCACCGATTATAGATTTATTTAAAAATGATGAAGCGAACTCAGAATTCATGGGACTTCGCGACAACTTACCATGGGCAGATCAAAGGTTGGTTTTGATATAGAGCTCGACACATGGGCATACTATAGGGAGATGATTGAATCCTTCAGTCGTAAAATTGATGACATGCAACTAACATACAAATCTTTGAGTGAAAACCACACTGTGGCACTTTTTGATCCTAAAATAATAAAAAGAAAGGATGCATTTGAGGGTGAAAAACTCTCTAAGGCACCCAAGGATGAGGGATTCAATCTCCCCCTTAGTAAAATTCATCCAGAGAAGTCAAAAGTGCTAGCAAAAAAGTCTACTCCAGTCAATGTGGGAATAGAAGAAGCACCCAAGACCACTTTCTATGCCAAATCCTTGTTAGATGAAGAATAAAAAAGCCTAGCAGTGTTCCTAAAAGAGTGAAGAGCCAAATTTGCATGGTCATACACATATATGCCAAGCCTCGATCCAAAAGTGGTTGTGCATCATTTAGCAGTCTATCCTAAAGCCAAATCAGTGAAGAAAAAATTGAGAGAGATGCACCCTCAAATAACACTCTTGGTAAAACTTGAGTTACAAGAACTTTGGGACATTGGATTCATCTGACCGATAGATTATCTTGAGTGGGTTTCAAACTTGGTACCAATCTCCAAACCCACTGGGGGCATCAAAATATGCATAGATTTTAGAGATTTGAACAAGGCATGCCCGAAGGATAATTTCCCTCTTCCTAACATCAAAATCATCGTGGATTTCAGAGTTGGAAATGAAATTCTATCACTCATGGATAGCTTTTCAGGCTATAATCAAATCATGATCACCAAGGAGGATCAACACAAAAATGCATTCACTTGTCCATGGGGAACATATTGTTGGAACATGATGCCATTTGGGTTGAAGAAT
>VDFB02392221.1:0-20838 GCA_007258455.2 Sequoia sempervirens | reverse complement strand
GTTAAATTTGTTAGAACTTATGATCTATTTGTTGAAATTTTCATGAACCTTGATTTTTGAATGTTGATATTTCCTCAAAACGATATAAATTGAGCCTAATTTTATATCTACAAATATTTAATGACTTTGACATATTATATGGACTATTTGTGTTAATTCTACATGTGGATTAATGAATGTTCGTTAAGATAGTTATAGATATGTGATTATTGTGCGTACAAATATTCCCATGCAAATATGATTCGAGGTTGCTAGATTGAGAAGATTCTGCTAGCTAGTCATTCACCATAATGGTTAGCAATGTGGCCATGCAAAGGTCAATGAAGGGAATCATTCAAAGAGGTTGATGGTGGGAGATTCCTCATGCAAACCAAGTTGTAACCACCTTATAAATGATCTTTATTGGTGTTCAACAAATATAGGCATTACTGCTATGCTAAATCTGCATTGAGGCAGGAACATCTGACTAGATTCCATGAACACGTAACCACCTCTCCACTTTCTTTGCTTTCCCTAAAGTAGCAAGCTCCCAATTCGTGGAGCTGGTCATCTTTAGTTAGTAGCTTCTTTCCCTATAAATAAGATTTGAATGCTCCTCACAAGGTTGTGTGATTTGATATTGTACTTGCATTCTTATTTTTCAGTGATATAGTTACATTGCTCTATTGTACTCATGTTTTCTGATGAATAAAATGAGGTTATAAGTCCATCCATCTGAGTTTACATTATTTTTAGAGGATACTCATCCAAGGGGGCCCACTTGGTGAGAATTTTGTCCTTTAGTTTAATATTAGTTTAGTTATTACTTTTTGTTTAGTAATTAAATAGGAATCTGGCACTGATTGTTCTTGCAACCACTAGAATTCCATTATGTGATTGTTCCTGCAGCCAAAGCAGACAAATTAGTTTCTTGTTTGTTGCTCAGATTTTCATTTCAGTCATGCATTTTAGCTTAGCATAGTTGTTGGTTGATGATCAGTATTTTTTTTATTCCTTTCCAAGCAATTTACTTTCAGCATTGTGTCTTTCTTAGCTATAGTATGGAAATGGCTACCTTGGATTTCTAGTGCACATATTTTTTTGACCCATTTCAAGTTCAAGTCCTTGGGTTGACAAGTTAAATGCACCTTCATGATTATTGAAATGACTATTCAGTTTAGATGTCCATTCTCTGAATCATGACTGTAAGGGCTTAGTTGTTAGATCATTGTTGGAGGCCAAAATTTTTGGCACCATTGCAGGGGATGGTGTCAAACTAGGAAGTTCTTTGGAGTCATTGATATTTTTCTTGTTGTAGTATTTCTAAAAGTTGTTCTTAGTATACCCCTCATTTAGGAAGTAATGACCCCCCTTATTCTTTACCAATTCTTTGTGTGAGCTAGTTGATAGTGAGTTGATACCACATGCATAGACGAAGGAGAAGAGATGATTATGGGAGATTCCTTCCTAATAATCCTAATACATTCCAGCTAGAAGAGCTCCCAAATCTACCAAGGAACAAAGAAGAAGAAGAGCCAAACCCCTTTGCTGATGCATTTCCTAAACTTCCTAACTCTAAAGCTTCCTCTGAAGACCAAAATCAATTTGAGAACCCCTTTTCTTTGGAAATACATCAAGCAGGCATGGGTGATGCAAATAGAAAAAAACCTAACACAATAGTTTTTCCTTTCCCCATTGCCCATCAAAATGAAGTTGACAATCTCAAAAATATCCCTACTTCAGTCCTCCCCAAGTTTTATGGACTTGTTACAAAAGACCCTGATACTCTCTTTTTTGAGTTTGATATACTTTGTAGGAGTTATGACAATACCATTTATGCTCATAAGCTTAAGATATTTCCTACCACTCTAAAGGAAGTTGCATTAATATGGTTCATGAGACTAGAAAGAGATACTCTAGAGACATGGTATGAGATGAAGACAAAATTCCTTGAGAAATACAAGGAGTATTGCAGGGGAAGTGACATGAGAGGAGGTGACATTTTTAGGATGTAGCAAAAGGAATATGAGAACTTGGAGGATAAAATTGCAAGGTTTCTATTTTTCCTACAAAAAATCTCCAATAATTCATACACTTAATGAAGACTCAAAATTTTCTCCTTTCCCTGAGAGGAATCAACAACCAATCGATGCCTTTGACTCCATGAGGAAGAGATATCTCCAAGTTCCTTGGGAGGATATTAAGAAGATATGCTAGAACTACTCTAGGGAAGGTTCAAAGAAAGGGAGAGCTTCCCAATATTCCATGGGTAAGTCATCTACGAGTGAAGTTTCAAGAATGGAGATTACTCATTTGCTAGCAGACTTCAAGTAAGACATTATAAACAATCTAGCTACTCAGATAGATACACTTCAGGCCAAGAAGAAGCAAGAGGAGGCAGAGGAACATTGGCGAGTATTGCCAAATTCATTTTAGACAAAACAATACTATAGATGCAAAATGGTAGCCATTATTGAGGCAAGCAGATTGCACTTTAGTTCAATCCAATTCATATTGAAGAAGATCAAGTATACTATGTTGCATAAATGAGGCCTTGGGCTCCAAGACAAGGTATGCCACCAGATCCACTCTCTTATGCTGGACCATATTTCAATTCCTATTCATCTAGTAACAAATGGTAGTAAACTCAGGGAATTGGTAGTATTTCATGAAATTGGTAGCCATCCCTAGGAAATGCAAAGAACAAATAAATGGAGGGAGGACAACAATGGCCAAACCACCAAATAGTTACACGCATTCAATTCCTCAGAAATCTCCAACGCAAACCGCTATATAATGCCTCTACCTGCTAATTCAAGCTCAAATACACGTAAACCTACTCAACTACCAACTTAGCCCACACCCAATCCAAATAACAAACCACAACAGCAGACTGTATACTCTACTGATTCAAATCAATTTCCTGCATATATTATGAGTGTAAGCGACATCCACTTGCATTCAAGAACTGCTATACCAACTCCTTCCACACCCATTATCACTAAACTTCCTATGGAAGAAGAGGAGCCTCTGAATACCCCCATTCATCTCAATGCACCTAAAAATCCTGAACCAATCCATGCCAAGTAAACTAAACAAGAACTGTGTGTATGAAAATATGACTATCATAACTAATTCAAAACACATTCAATAAAAATTTATATCAAAGTTAAAACTTAAAACAAAAAAAAAAACTCTTATTTGTAGCTTCCTCTAAAGTTGTTCTATTGCTCTATTTCTAGCATTTCATTGGTTCGCTGTTTTAGGATTTAGTAGTATGCTAAGCTCAACGATATGGACTACTAGAGAATGAGATTTAAACTGTTCACACTATGCTAAAATGAAAGTTATGCCATACTCATGATCGATTATTGCTAAGATATGATTATGATAAATGCTAAACATGCAACGCATAAGTGTAATTACTGTGATTGTGTTCATAACCAATGCTTGATTTGCACATGTATTTAAAGAGTTTTTGAAAGAACCCCGATCGCTGCGCCAGATCAACAAATGCGCATCGCTTGTCGATGAACGTGAGATTTTGAAAAGCCTAGAGAGAGAGGCATTTCCTTCAATTTTTTTCATTCAGAACTAAAGGAAGGTTGCCATTTAAAGAATGAGTTGAGAATGAATTTCATAATTAAAGAAATAAACTTATTTAATTATATGTGAGGATGAATTTAGAAGTTTACATAATTAAATAAGTAATATTTAATTATGTGTGAGATGAATTTAGAACTTTGCATAATTAAATAAGTAATATTTAATTATGTGTGTGAGTGAGAAAGGTATTAAATTGGGGCCATTATAATATTTAATTTAACTATGAGATGAAGAGGGTGTTTAGAGAGGAATATTCCATTATTTGAATTCAAAATATTCAACGGTATAACATGATACTAATATAAATAAATTATAAAATCTTCTATTTTATTTAAATTATGAATATGGAAGATGGTAATACTCAAATAAAGTTATTTATTTAATTAAGGTAGAAGAATATAGTGCGAACAATATAAATAAATAATTAAATTTATTTATATGTAGATGACTCTAGAAGATTAATTAAATAATTTATATTTAATTAATTAACAAGCTTGATTAACCATGACCATTTTTAAACGTATACATTTTCCCCCTCTTTGAAGTGATGTGTGAAATGCATTGCTTCAAAGAAAAGAAAAAAAAATGCCCTTGATATGTTTTTGATGTTGATGTTGATGATGCCCCCTTAGGAGGTAAATCACAGATGATGGTATGAATTTAAAAAATGTGATAAAAAAACATGATTAGATGATGATATGTTGCTGGTGATTTAGTGATTTAGCTCCCGATAATTGGTGTAAAAGATGCCCCTAGTGAAAAATAAAACGATAGAAAATAAAATGCCACCAAAAACTCACCTAAATCTACCCATATAAGGTAAAAAGGGGTAAAAGTGCAAGTCATTTTCACCCTTTTGCTACAGTGATTTTGATTCTCTAACAGTGACTTATCGAGATGTCAATTCCATTTCACATGCATAGATTCGAGCGGGCCCACTGATTTCAGAGACCAGTCATATATGGACCACCGGTGAGACGATTAAACCCTTTATGATTCAAAAAAAAATTTAAAGCATTTTTGCGCAGATTTAGGAAAAAAATTAATGTTTTAGTGCATACGCCAATCTGTTTTAGTGCATTTGAAACTTTCTATAGCACATCTAGGGTGTTCTTTAGTGCATATAGGTGTAGGGTGAAACCAAGTGTTCTAGCGTATACAAAGTGTAGATTAGCGCTTATAGGAGTTCAGTCTGGCTAGGAAACTTTAGTGCATCTAGGGCACAGAGTCACGCATTTAGGAATTGGCCGCAACAGAGGTGTATTAGTGCATCCAGGGTATTAAGTAGTGCATCTTCTGGGTATGGTAGTACATGCAGGGTTTTAGCATTTCTAGATGATGAACTAGTGCATTAGATGGGTATCTTAGTGCATATAGGGTTTTAGCGCTTATAGGGAAAACTTTAGTGCTTTTAGGGTGAAAAATCGCACATAATGAGATTTAGCACTTTTGGGGTAAGCTGTAGCACTTTCGAGTTTTAGTGCATTGGAGGCACATATTAGCGCATCTGGGAAAATGTTGGCAGAATGCAAGTGTGATGAAAAATGATGGTGTACATTGCTTCCTTGGTCAATAGATAGATAAATTATTTTTCCATCATGATGATATGGATAGAAATGATAGAAAATATGATGATTAACTGATAACTTTGCTTCCCTGAACAAAGAGTAGATAACTGATAACTTTGTTTCCCTAAAATGAAAAACAACGAGTAGATTGATTGATTGATTGACTGTCTGATTGTCTGATAACTTTGCTTCGCATGAATGAAAAACAAAGAGTAAATCTTTGATAAATTTGATTTCTACAATAGAAACCAAATATTAGATGATGGTTTTCAAACATATTTTCATTCATGACTGAAGTACAAATAAGAAAATGATTTGATCATTGAAAAATTTGCTTTCCTAAGAAAGAAAACAAATAGTAATATGATCATAGAGTAGCTTGATTTGATATTTAGATAGATAGATGTAGTAGTGATTTGCCTAATATGATTGATTGTGTGATATGCGTCACTGATATGATGTGTTGATATGATTTGTTAATTAATTTGATATGGGTCACTGATGTAGTGCACTTGATAGATAGAGCGCCTGATATGAGTCATTGGTATGAGTCTGATTAATTTTCCTTGTGACGACCAAATAAAATAGGAGGTTTTTGACAACCTCCAGATTAGAGAGTGTTCCCCGATATGTTGGGATCGGGTAGGAGAGCTAACTCCAACAGAGATATAGTGGATAGCTGACTGTGGGTTGGGATCTTTTTTGACTATCTCATGAGGGATTCGAGTCAACAGGGGACTATTGACTACATTGGCAAAGAGGTGGCATTCGGATCATAACACCTTTCATTTTTCGACTGGTGAGATGACTGTGACACCCGAGGATGTGTATAGGATTCTAGGGATTCCTATGGTAGGTGCCCTTGTGGTTTATGACCACAAGGAGATAGGAGGGAGTGAGGAACTGAGGAGGATTTGTGGTGATATGTCGATAGCAGGATATTGGGTGTCGTGGGTGGATTTCAGTACATATCTAGCCTTAGTTGTTGTGTTGGGTGCATTCATTGGAGGATTCCTTGGACCAGACCATAGGTCAAAGGGATTTTTAGTTGGTTGGGGAGGATGCTAGAGTGGATGGTGACTCAGCCATGAAGGTATGCCTGGGGGAGCTGCATTTTGGCCCATTTGTATCATGATCTACATCAGGTTATATACCGAGGGTCGATGAGTTTGGCCAGTGGTGTGACTCTGCTCTAGATCTGGGCATGGGAGCATATTGCGATTACTAGGCTAGAGTGTGCCAGGGCTAGGCCACTAGGTAGGTCGTATATATATGTGTATTCAAGTGCACTTGTTTAGCCCAAGCTGGGTAAGTTGGAGTACTGGCAACACGTGCTAGATGATGTGGATTTAGTTAAATGGAGGTCGTATACAGATTGTGACCTCTGGGACATAGATAATTTAGAGATGCCCTTTGTCTATATACCCCGATATCTAATAGGATAGACCCCATATATTATTGAGATATTT
Source organism: Sequoia sempervirens (assembly GCA_007258455.2). Lineage (NCBI taxonomy): Eukaryota > Viridiplantae > Streptophyta > Pinopsida > Cupressales > Cupressaceae > Sequoia > Sequoia sempervirens. Next base: position 14,216 of record VDFB02392221.1, on the reverse strand, counting down.
TTGGCCTTGTGAGTTCAAAGATAGTACAGATTCATGCAGGGGATACCACAGGGCATTGCTCACTATGGGTGGTGTAAGGATGATCCTGGATGGGGACGATGTATTACATACAAGGTGGCATACACAGAGTATTCTAGCTTACATCCTGAGGCATGGGCATACAGGCTAGAGGTGACAGATGTAGGAATGTCAGATGAGTACTTAGTGTACTTCCACACACATCACTTCCCATGATTTACATGCCCATATGAGCCAAGGGTGGAGACACAAGAGGGTACGGCCACCAGAGAGCAGGCAGTGGGTGGAGGAGAGGAGGAGAAGAGTAGAGACGAGGAGGAGGGAGACAAAGGTGAGGAGGAGAGGGGCCGAGGTGAGGATAGCTCAGATGATGGGGATGATGGGAGAGATGGTGGAGGGGAGGGGGAGAGTGTAGTGAGGCAGAGATTAGATAGGCTAGTTAGTGCTCAGATTATATGGTAGCTGAGATTTGGTGGCAGACCATAGACCATTATCAGGGTTTCATCCTCATCACAACAAGCATAAATAGACACATTGCAGGCCTAGGTGTAGATTGTTCAGGTTCAGCTAGGTCAGGTGCAGAGTATGATAGCGTAGTTATAGTCACAACTCGCTCAGTCACAAGTATAGGAACAGACACAGGAACATGTATCTCAGCCTACCCCAGACCCACAGATAGCCCAACTAATCATAGAGAGGGATGCATTGAGATGGAAGGCAATGGAGGACAAGGGTGTCGCCCAGAGGCTTATGGGTACTATAGAGAGTGCATCTTTACAAGAGGCTATTGCAGAGGGTATGGAGATGGGAACAGAGGCAGAGTACTACCATGTCTGATATGAGGAGTTGTGTCCTCCTAAGCATAGGGAGCCATTTCCACGGTCTTGAAGTAGGACCAGGAGTAGATCGCGGACAGCCACACAGAGTCTGGGGGTTACTAGGCCTCGGCGGGATCCAGACATAGGTACTAGTGGTAGGCCACCTCCTTCTAGACCGGCTCCATCAGGGGCATCGACTAGCTAGTTTTATGATGTTGTGATGCAGATATATTTCACACATGTATATTTTTGGAGCATGTATATTGATTTTGATCATATCCCATGTATCTCTCTTTAGAATTTTCAATTTCCTTGGACATTTGGACATTTGTATTATTTATGATGAGTGATGATATGCAACATCGATGATTTTTGATGATGTGATGTGCCTTTATACATTTATTTCTATATGTTATGGATTTTGGAATGCATTTTACTGATTTGATGACTAACATGATATGTAGGATGATTTGATATGATGTTTTTATGATGATGAAAAAATGATTGATGATGTGTAATAATGATGTCATGCAAGTGGATGACCTATGATGTGATTATGAAAATATGTCATGGGATACTTGATATGTTTTATGAAAATGTTGTTTGAAAATCATATGAAAATTTATGTATGGAATGTTTGTTTTTTTATTTTCAAATGCAAGTAAATGATGATAATATGATGGAAGATGAATGTTGTGTTTATGATATGCATCATAAATTTGTAATATGAATTGATATGGAAAATGATAGGATGATTAATGATATGATATGAATGTAATGTGAAAAATGATATGAATAATGATATGAAATGAAATGATTAATAATAATGTGATATATGATAAGATGATAAATGATACGTGATGAAATGTAATGACTTGTAATGATAATGAAATGAAATGATTAATAATGAATGATAATGATGAATGATAAGTGAAACGAAATGAAATGTAACATAATGAAAATGATGAATTGGTGCAGGAGCACCCAAGCAAGAATATGCCTCCAAGAGGAACCTTTAAGCTTTTGGTATAAACATCATGATATAATGTTGTAAAAGGGTCTAATAGAACTATTTAAGTTTGTTTTAAGTCAATCATAGGTATTTTGGAGTCATTTGTATTAAAATGTAAAAAGTGCAAAAATTGACAAAATGTTGTCAATACAATATTGCAAAATGCAACAAATTGCAAAATAAGGAATATGAAAGGTCAAGTTAGTTAGAAGGTCGATTTGAGAGGTTTGTATGGTTATTTAAAGTCATTTTTGGCCTCACAAATCTCGAGGAAAGTTGGAGGAATGATTTAGGAGTGTAGAAATTAATAAAAAAAATTAGATTTTTGATTATTTTTCTGCATTTTCTGAGTTGCACGACCTTGTAAGGCCATTTTTTGTGAAATAATCAACTTCTCCTCCATTGTACGTGATAGCCATTTGAGTCTACTTTAAAATTCAATTGGTTTCATTAAAAATCATTTAGATTTGTGGAAGTTATGGAGAAATTACTCTAGGCGGGTAAAACCCTGATCTAGGGTGGGCAGCAAGTAAGAAAATTGCATATCTTTCATTTTTATGGTTGGAACTCCCTAATTTTTGGTCTGTAAATCTGATTTGGTATAATATTCAAGATATCCAAATTTCAGGTGTTGGTGATGAGTTATTTGGCTGATTCCATGAAGCCCTAGGACTGATTTTGCATGAAAATCTGGAAAAATAGTTTACAGTCTTGTTTTTAAGAGAATAAATTGTGGTGAGCATGTCCTTATTGAATCCCATTGTTTCTAAAGGGTTGTTAAGTGTAGTTTGAATCATTTATACTGAGTTTTTTGTGGATTGATAAGCTTTTGGAGACTATTTATTGACTGTCCTGTTAGGACAGAGTTGTCACAGTCATCTTTGGAGTCAAAATTTGAAGCTTTTGAGTAGGTATTTATGAAATATCATGAATAAAAGTTTGGGGATGGTATAAAAATGGTTTGAAGACATATTTACATTTATTTTTGGCTTAATAAAGTGTAAAGGACTTGGTAAATTGATGTTGTTATGTGGATGTGGCCTAAATGGCCTAATTGCTGATTTGGATAGCCTATTTGTGAAAATTCACATGTTGAAGTTATTTATGTGGGAGAAGGGGTTTGGGTCATGTATTTTTATTTTTCTAATGTGTTTGAAGGATTAACAAGAGGTTATTATGCCTTAGTCTCTATTTTGTTGTGTTGAAACAAGGATTTAGTGAAGGAAAAGAGAGTCCTAATTGAATGGGCATGAAAGAATTGGTTTGTGTTTACACTAATGAGAGTGAGTGAGTTATTCTTCCTCTAATCTCTGCATCAGTTTGGTATCAGAGCCCAGGAAAGATATGGGCTGATAAGTTGGTTGTGGTTTGTGGTTTGTTGGTTGTTTGAAGGAAAGTGAGTTGTGAAGCAAGGAGGAATCTTGCTTGAGAGGATGGAGAACTTGAGAAGGCATTTGCAAGTAGAGGAAGAGAGAAAGAAGAGAAAGAGACAAGAAAAGTTTGATAGAGAAATTGTGGAGTTAAAGCAAACGTTAAAGAGATTAGATGAAGAGTTCCAAGAATCTATGATGAAGTTAGAACAAGTGATGGAAGAAGAAGAAGAAGCATATGAAGATGCACATGAAGAATTCATTGATGAAGAAAAAAAAATTGTTCTAGATGTTTCCAAGCATGAAGATATGACAGAGGACTTGATTATTACAGTTAAAGACATTGAGGGAATGATCATGGATGAGTTGCTCTTGGAGATCTACAAGGAATTGAAGGATGATGGAGGTATAATGATCAAAACTATGTTTCATTTATTTATTATACTAATCTTGTGGACAAGAAACAAATTGCAGGTTAAGGTGCAGCACAATGAAGAAGAACAAAAGAAGGATGAGACCTATCAGGGCAAAAAGAAGCAAATTCCATGTGGCAAGATGAAATGGAAGCATGTTGGTTTTGACCAACTTAAACCAAAAGTGAAGATGAAAGAACCAGGGTATAGGAACTACATCAAGGAGAATTTCATGATTGCTACATTCAATCCAAGAGGACTTGAACTTCTTTTTTGGTCGGGAGTATGGTGCAGGAGCACCCAAGCAAGAATATGCCTCCAAGAGGAACCTTTAAGCTTTTGGTATAAACATCATGATATAATGTTGTAAAAGGGTCTAATAGACCTATTTAAGTTTGTTTTAAGTCAATCATAGGTATTTTGGAGTCATTTGTGTTGAAATGTAAAAAGTGCAAAAATTGACAAAATGTTGTCAATACAATATTGCAAAATGCAACAAATTGCAAAATAAGGAATATGAAAGGTCAAGTTAGTTAGAAGGTCAGTTTGAGAGGTTGGTATGGTTATTTAAAGTCATTTTTGGCCTCACAAATCTCGAGGAAAGTTGGAGGAATGATTTAGGAGTGTAGAAATTAATAAAAAATTCAGATTTTTGGTTATTTTTCTGCATTTTCTGAGTTGCACGACCTTGTACGGCCATTTTTTGTGCAAGAATCAACTTCTCCTCCATTGTACGTGATAGCCCTGTGAGTCTACTTTAAAATTCAATTGGTTTCATTAAAAATCATTTAGATTTGTGGAAGTTATGGAGAAATTACTCTAGGCGGGTAAAACCCTGATCTAGGGTGGGCAGCAAGTAAGAAAATTGCATATCTTTCATTTTTATGGTTGGAACTCCCTAATTTTTGGTCTGTAAATCTGTATTTGGTATAATATTCAAGATATCCAAATTTCAGGTGTTGGTGATGAGTTATTGGGCTGATTCCATGAAGCCCTAGGACTGATTTTGCATGAAAATCTGGAAAAATAGTTTACAGTCTTGTTTTTAAGAGAATAAATTGTGGTGAGCATGTCCTTATTGAATCCCATTGTTTCTAAAGGGTTGTTAAGTGTAGTTTGAATCATTTATACTGAGGTTTTTGTGGATTGATAAGCTTTTGGAGACTATTTATTGACTGTCCTGTTAGGACAGAGTTGTCACAGTCATCTTTGGAGTCAAAATTTGAAGCTTTTGAGTAGGTATTTGATGAAATATCATGAATACAAGTTTGGGGATGGTATAAAAATGGTTTGAAGACATATTTACATTTATTTGTGGCTTAATAAAGTGTAAAGGACTTGGTAAATTGATGTTGTTATGTGGATGTGGCCTAAATGGCCTAATTGCTGATTTGGATAGCCTATTTGTGAAAATTCACATGTTGAAGTTATTTATGTGGGAGAAGGGGTTTGGGTCATGTATTTTTATTTTTCTAATGTGTTTGAAGGATTAACAAGAGGTTATTATGCCTTAGTCTCTATTTTTTTGTGTTGAAACAAGGATTTAGTGAAGGAAAAGAGAGTCCTAATTGAATGGGCATGAAAGAATTGGTTTGTGTTTACACTAATGAGAGTGAGTGAGTTATTCTTCCTCTAATCTCTGCATCAGTTTGGTATCAGAGCCCAGGAAAGATATGGGCTGATAAGTTGGTTGTGGTTTGTGGTTTGTAGTTGTGGTTTGTTGGTTGTTTGCAGGAAAGTGAGTTGTGAAGCAAGGAGGAATCTTGCTTGAGAGGATGGAGAACTTGAGAAGGCATTTGCAGGCAGAGGAAGAGAGAAAGAAGAGAAAGAGACAAGAAAAGTTTGATAGAGAAATTGTGGAGTTAAAGCAAGTGTTAAAGAGATTAGATGAAGAGTTCCAAGAATCTATGATGAAGTTAGAACAAATGATGGAAGAAGAAGAAGAAGCATATGAAGATGCACATGAAGAATTCATTGATGAAGAAAAAAAAATTGTTCTAGATGTTTCCAAGCATGAAGATATGACAGAGGACTTGATTATTACAGTTAAAGACATTGAGGGAATGATCATGGATGAGTTGCTCTTGGAGATCTACAAGGAATTGAAGGATGATGGAGGTATAATGATCAAAACTATGTTTCATTTATTTATTATACTAATCTTGTGGACAAGAAACAAATTGCAGGTTAAGGTGCAGCACAATGAAGAAGAACAAAAGAAGGATGAGACCTATCAGGGCAAAAAGAAGCAAATTCCATGTGGCAAGATGAAATGGAAGCATGTTGGTTTTGACCAACTTAAACCAAAAGTGAAGATGAAAGAACCAGGGTATAGGAACTACATCAAGGAGAATTTCATGATTGCTACATTCAATCCAAGAGGACTTGAACTTCTTTTTTGGTCGGGAGTATGGTGCAGGAGCACCCAAGCAAGAATATGCCTCCAAGAGGAACCTTTAAGCTTTTGGTATAAAAATCATGATATAATGTTGTAAAAGGGTCTAATAGAACTATTTAAGTTTGTTTTAAGTCAATCATAGGTATTTTGGAGTCATTTGTATTGAAATGTAAAAAGTGCAAAAATTGACAAAATGTTGTCAATACAATATTGCAAAATGCAACAAATTGCAAAATAAGGAATATGAAAGGTCAAGTTAGTTAGAAGGTCAGTTTGAGAGGTTGGTATGGTTATTTAAATTCATTTTTGGCCTCACAAATCTCGAGGAAAGTTGGAGGAATGATTTAGGAGTGTAGAAATTAATAAAAAAAATCAGATTTTTGGTTATTTTTCTGCATTTTCTGAGTTGCACGACCTTGTACGGCCATTTTTTCTGCAAGAATCAACTTATCCTCCATTGTACGTGATATCCCTGTGAGTCTAATTTAAAATTCAATTGGTTTCATTAAAAATCATTTAGATTTGTGGAAGTTATGGAGAAATTACTCTAGGCGGGTAAAACCCTGATCTAGGGTGGACAGCAAGTAAGAAAATTGTATATCTTTCATTTTTATGGTTGGAACTCCCTAATTTTTGGTCTGTAAATCTGATTTGGTATAATATTCAAGATATCCAAATTTCAGGTGTTGGTGATGAGTTATTGGGCTGATTCCATGAAGCCCTAGAACTGATTTTGCATGAAAATCTAGAAAAATAGTTTACAGTCTTGTTTTTAAGAGAATAAATTGTGGTGAGCATGTTCTTATTTAATCCCATTGTTTATAAAGGGTTGTTAAGTGTAGTTTGAATCATTTATACTGAGGTTTTTGTGGATTGATAAGCTTTTGGCGACTATTTATTGACTGTCCTGTTAGGACAGAGTTGTCACAGTCATCTTTGGAGTCAAAATTTGAAGCTTTTGAGTAGGTATTTATGAAATATCATGAATACAAGTTTGGGGATGGTATAAAAATGGTTTGAAGACATATTTACATTTATTTTTGGCTTAATAAAGTGTAAAGGACTTGGTAAATTGATGTTGTTATGTGGATGTGGCCTAAATGGCCTAATTGCTGATTTGGATAGCCTATTTGTGAAAATTCACATGTTGAAGTTATTTATGTGGGAGAAGGGGTTTGGGTCATGTATTTTTATTTTTCTAATGTGTTTGAAGGATTAACAAGAGGTTATTATGCCTTAGTCTCTATTTTGTTGTGTTGAAACAAGGATTTAGTGAAGGAAAAGAGAGTCCTAATTGAATGGGCATGAAAGAATTGGTTTGTGTTTACACTAATGAGAGTGAGTGAGTTATTCTTCCTCTAATCTCTGCATCATGAATGATAAGCGAAGTGAAATGAAATGAACAATAATGAAATGATGAATGATAAGCAAAATTAAATGGAGTGAATGATAATGATAAATGATAAATGATAAGCGAAGTGAAATGAAATTAACGATAATGAAAAATATAAATCAAATGATAAGTGATAATGAAATTAAAATGATAATGAAAATGATAAATGAAATGATAAGTAATAATGAAATGAACAATAATGATAAATGAAATGATGAATGATAAGCGAAGTGAAATGATAATGAACGATAATGAAATGATGATTGAAATGATAAGTGATAATGAAATGAACGATAATAAAAAAATGATAAATGAAATGATAAGTGATAATGAAATGATAAATGATAAATGAAATGATAAGTGATAATGAAATGAATGATAATGATAAATGAAATGATAAGCGAAGTGAAATGATAATGAACGATAATGAAATGATGAATGAAATGATAAGTGATAATGAAATGAACGATAATAAAAAAATGATAAATGAAGTGATAAGTGATAATGAAATGATAAGTGATAGGTGAAATGAAATAAAGTGATAAATGGGATGCAAATGTGTAAAAGGAAAATGAAATGAATATGAAAATGATAAAATGTTAATGATTATGATAGAGGATCTAAATGATATGCAAATGAATGAGAAATGATAAATGATAGGACCTAGATGAAATGATAATGAAGATGAAAGGTGATGATGAAACAAATGTTTGAATGTCCTCCACAAATAGTCCAAAGAGACATGGCAGTTGTTGATGTTCTTGTTAGCCTTTCAAAGAAAACTTTGATGCAAATCCTGTATGCAGATATGTACAATGATCTAAAATGAAATGCAATTAAATGAAACAAACCATTTGTTGAGCTTTTTGCCATCTTTCCTGAATCATCATAGAGCATTTTAAAATTTTGGAAGTATGTACAAGCATCAGAGGGTAAATTAGCACCAATGATGACCTGAGTACCACTTTCATGATATTTGATATAGCAAGCAAACACAAGCATTGAGGTACAATTGAACCGAGATGACCTGAGAATTTCTTGCATGAATAGACAAAGACTAACCACCTTTTGATGCAAATTTGGGACTGTCATCAATGATAAACTTTGGAAATCATGTCTCAATACATATTTGCAATGGATGGATAGTTAACCTCAAGACATCAGACAAAGAAAAATCATCATCTTTCCTCGCCAACTCTAGTTCAGTACATCATCAAGTGTTCTCCAGAGAGATGATATCAAAAATTAAACAACCATTGTTCAAAATGAAGTACTGTTATTCCAAACATTATTAGATTTATAGATCATCCAGATATGAGTCATGATATGGTACATGCTGAAAACTTTGTGTGATATGGATCAATCATTGGATAGTTGTTCATATGATTCAATTTGTTTGTTCGCATGATTGGATCTTATGTCATTGCCCAATTTTTTTGGTAAAACTTGAAAGTTGGTTGCCCCCAGTATGTCAACGTTTGCCCCCAGTATGTCAACGTTTACCCCCAGTATTGACACAACTTGCTGAAATGAATATGTACAATAATCAAGCCATGGTAAGACATTATCGTTCTAGGAAAATGATGACAACATGATGCTGGTATGGCCCTAAGATGATGAAAAGATGCATGAAATGAAGGCTGAGAAGCCAAGTACCGAACATGAACTACTAGATGGAGAGCTACAAATAGTGTCTGTTTTCTAGATTTTCACTATTTATTTTTATTGCATTTTTCTTGTCAATAGACTGCCTGTCGCAGGTTTTCAACCTATGACATTTTTTCTTTATTTTTTTTTTATTTTTATTTTTTAATGTTTTGGCACTACCGAGATGCCTTTTTGCCAGGTTTTCACCAGGGTAACCATTTTTTCAAGACTTTTTCTGCTATTTTTGAATTCCTTCAGGACTTTTTCTAATTTTTTTAGATTTCTTCAAGACTTTTTCTGATGTTTTCGAATTTCTTTAGGACTTTTTCTGATGATGATAACCGCTTCAGACATAATACTTTTTCAGGTGCATGTTGTTGATGGGTTCGTCAAATAGGTCCCCTTCTAGCATTGATAGCTTGTAGGCTTCTAGAATATAGATGGTGATAACCACATAAGGACCTAGCCAATTTGGTTCAAAATTTACTTTCTTTTCTCTATCTTACTGATTCTATGGATTTTCTTTCAAACCAAATCACCTACCTGAAAGGTACATGGTTTTACTTTGTGATTTTTTCTGTGAGACATCATATGTTGGTATGCTTTCAAATGGTTAGCTCCTCTTTGTCTCTTTTCATCTAGGAGTTCTAGCTCTTGTAGTCGGGAAACTCTGTAGCCATCATCTATTGTAAGACCCTTCAATGATACTCTGAGTGATGGTATTTCAACTTCTAAAGGTAATATGGCTTCAGCTCCATAGACAAGAGCATACAGCATTGCTCCTGTTGGTGTGCGAATACTGGTTCTATAGGCCCATAAGGCAAGATTGAGTTGAACATGCCAATCTTTCCCTGAATCATTCACAATCTTCTTTAAAAAATTTAGAATAGTCTTATTTGAGGCCTCTGCTTGGCCATTCCCTTGTTTATAGTAAGCTATTGAATATCTATGCCGAATGTGAAATCTCTCGCAAAGTTCATCAACATCATAATTTTTGAAAGGTCATCCATTATCTGTGATAATGGAGTTGGGAATGCCATACCGAAAAATGAGATAGTTGAGTATAAAAGATGAGATCTATTTTCTGGTGACTTTAGTGAGAGGTACTGCCTTAATCCACTTGGTAAACTACTATGTGGCTGTGATAATGAACTTATGCCCGTTTGATGATGAAGGATGAATCTTTCCTACTAGATCTAACCCCCATTGGGAGAATGGCCAGGTTGGCGTAAATGGTTGAAGTTCCTATGCAGGAGCATGAATGAGATTCCCATGAATCTGGCATTTTGAGCATGTTTTCACAAAAGTGAATGATTCTCTCTCCATTGTAGGCTAGTAGTAACCCATTCTAATCAATTTATTGGATAAGGTCAGTCCACGCAAATGAGTAACAAAAATTCCACCGTGAACTTCTTGTAAAGCTTTGTCATATTCATCATGTTCAAGACATCAAAGTAGAGTACCATCAAGACCACAGTGATAAAGGGTGTCGGTGATAAGAGTGTAGTGAGAGGATTAGCGAATAAAATTTCACTTTTGGTTATGGGATAAATCAGGTGGTTAGATGTCGTCTTTTAGGTAGGTATAAATCTTGCCATACCAAGGTGAATCGGATCCCACCAAGTGGAAAATGATTTGGCTTTTAGGTGTGTCATAGGCAGGTGTAAATGATTGTTCCACTAGAAATTCATAGTGAGTCTGAGTTTCTAGGAGTTGTAGCAATGATGTGATTGTGGCCTTGGCATCAGCTGCTTTGTTATCAAGCCTTGGAATTTGTGTGAATTTTATGTCCACCAAGTATTTCTTGAAGTCATCAACCATCTTTTTATATGGCAATAGTTTGTCATCTTTGGTTTGATAATCATCATTAATCTTATAAATGACCAACTATGAGTCGCCATACACCTGTAATTATGTAATTCTCCATTCCAATGCTATTTTAAGTCCAGTGATTAATGCTTCATATTTGGCTATCTTTTTGGTCCATGGAAACATTAGCCAATATGACCAAGGAATGGTGTGTCCTTGGGGGCGACGAAAAGTATGCCTTCCCCCGATCCATGTTGAGTGAAAGAACCATCAAAATATGACCTGGTTGTTTGGATTTTGCAGTAAAGACACTAGCATCGAGAAATTCAATGTGCAGGGGATGGTTTGCTTGCAATGGTACTTCAGTGAATTGATCAGTGATAACTTGTCCTTCGATTGCCTTGCGATCAACATAATGGATGTCAAACTCACTTAGAATCATCACCCATTTTGTTAACCTTCCTGTCAATGATGCTTTACTTAACAGATACTTGAGTGGATCAATCTTTGCAACAAGATTGATTGTATGAGTTAATATGTAGTGTCAAAATTTCTGTGAAGCAAAGACCACTGCTAGGCAAGCCTTCTCAATGAAAGTGTAGTTGAGTTCATGCCCTGTCAATGTGTAGCTGATATAATATATTGCACGTTCCTTTCCTGTAGATTCTTCTTGTGCTATTAATGCCCTAAATATGTCTTTGTTGCCACAATATATAAGATTAGAGGTTTATCTAGATTTGGTGGTACTAGAACTGGTGGGTTCATCAGGTACTACTTGATTTGTTGAAAGGCCATCTCACATTGGTCATCCCATCTAAAAGGAACATTCTTATGTAGTAGATGTGTGAAAGGTAAACTCTTATCATCCAACTGTGCAATGAATCTATGGATAGACTGAAGTAGTCCCTATAATGATCTCAACTGACTAATATTCCTTGGTAGAGGCATTTCCATAATCGCATGTACTTTAGTAGGATCTACTTCAATTCCCTTTTCTGAAACAATGTACCCTAAGAGTTTTCTAGATGTGACCCCAAAAACACATTTCTTAGGATTTAGGTGAACTTTAAATTTTTCCAATCTTGTAAATATTTTGGACAATATTTCCAGATGTCCTTCTCTAGTGTATGACTTTGCCAATATGTCATCTACATAATATTCCATGTATGTATGCATCATGCCATGAAAGATTGTAGTCATGGATCTTTGGTAAGTAGCCCCAACATTATTTAGACCGAAAGGCATGATGTTCCAAGAGTAAGTTCCCCATGGACATGTGAAAGTTGTTTTCTCCTGGTCTTCGGGTGCAATCTTGATTTGGTTGTAACTAGAAAAACCATCCATTATTGAATACATGGCATGATCAGTTGTCAGATCAACTATAGTGTCAATGTTTGGAAGTGGGAAGCCATCCTTAGGAAAATCTTTATTAAGATCTCTAAAACTTGTGCACACTCTAACACTCTTATCTGGCATGGATATAGGAACAATGTTGGAGATCCATTCTGTGTAGTTGATTGATCTTATGAAGCCCACATCAAGGAGTTTTCTCAATTCTTCCTTAACCAATAATGCAACATGGGGGTGCATCTTTCTGAGTTTCTATTTCATAGGGTTAACCCCTGACTTGATAGACAAGTGATGCATGATAAGATTAGGATCAAGACCTAGCATGTCTGCATAAGACCAAGCAAAGTTGACTTGATTTTCTCTTAGAAATTTAATGAACTCTAGTATTTCTTTCTTTGCCAGTGATTCAGCTAACTGTAAAATCCTTGTTTTATCTAAAGTTTCAAGATTGATAGTATTTGTAGGCACAATCAAAATAGGCGATTGCTCATGGTAGTGCTCTGGGAGAGTGTCACGATTCCCATCATCTCATGCTTTAAAAAGGTTTTCACCATCCGATACACTCTTTATTTTATCTTTTATTTGATCTAATACTACCAGATTCTAGTTTGCACCATTAGATCTTACTTTTTTATTTTTACTGTTGTAGCTAGGAGACTTGACACTCTCCTAATTGAAGACTCTATGCCAAAAATCGCTAGTGGAACAATCATTTGTGTCATATGTGGAAAGGAAGTTCATAATAGATTCATCACTTGGAAACATAGTTATATCAATAGGTTCAGATGAATCCCAATCAATGAGATCAGGATGGATTAAAGATAGTGGGTCATCAGGTTGCATGAAATCGGCTATGGCTACGATCATAACAGAGTTGACCATAGGATCCGAGGTATGAGGTGGATCAATGATGATATTGTTCTTGTGATAGTCTTGTTCATTTAAATCTGACTTAGTATCACTAGAATCATAGTGACTTTGTAGTTTGAATTCTTATGTTTTGGACCCTGACCTTTCACCTTCAATTAGAGTTGGGGTATACTTGTGTATTACATCAACCTTTTTGTCTCCAGAACTCATCATTGTAAATGGTGTGCCATTCATATTCAACAAAGTCTGTGTCAAAGCTATTATCCATGAAATTCTGAATTGTGGCCAAACATGCTTCTCTTGAATGTGAACCTTCTTGCAATGTGAAGATAGTGTCATGTAGTTGTTTAGATGTTCTTTCTTTTGAGTTAGTATCATAGCCTAATACAATTTTCTCTTTCGTAACAAGTCCTCGAAGGTGAATAGGCTCAACTACTCCTTTTCTTTTTTTGATAGGACCCTTATCATAGCCCATCTTCTGCATGATTGAATACCCTTTTCCATATCTTTCTATTGGTAATTTGACATTAAAAATTCTTTCATCTTCATCTTTATAGAGCCAGTTTAGAATTTCTCTATCTTCAGGATCTTCCATGGGGAATTTTTCTTTGATGAATCTTCCATTAAACTTTGTGTTTGGGTCTGTTGGTGGTTGCGTTGATGTTGATGCTGTTGATATTTGATGTTGTGTGATAGAAGGTTTTCCATGTGACCGAGGTGATGTAGATAAATTAGCCAAACAAAGAGAGTACTCCCTGACTCCATGGTCCTTGATTTTCAATTTCTTGTCAAAACTATTGGCTAACTGACTGATTTGTGTGTTAATCTTGAGATAATTACTAGCACGAGCTTCTTGATTGTTAGGAACCAAAGTATCTTGACTGACTTTGATATTGGCACAATTTGAATATTTGAATTATTAGCTGATATTGTGATTTCTTGTCCATCATAAAGAAACTTAAGACATTGATGATATGTGGATGGGACAACTTGCATTTTTTGGATCCAAGGACGACCCAACAAGATGTTATATGCAAGATCACATTCTAATACTTGATATAAAGTATTTTTGATAATAGGGCCCACTCTGATTGGTAGCATTATTAGACCCTTGGATT
>VDFB02392220.1:0-21825 GCA_007258455.2 Sequoia sempervirens | reverse complement strand
CATCCACCAGTTACAACAAGAAATCTTGCACATGGACGAAGAAAAAAAAAATCACCAATGATGGCATGGTGGATGCCAAGGTCATAATCAATGATCCAAAACAAAACATGAAAACATACCAACAACTGCAAAAAAACAATTTAAACAATACCCAAGCTAATGCAGTATCACAACAACCACCCAACAATCAAGTCAATAATCTGAATAATCAAGGGGGACCACCCCCACGAAACTGTTACCAAATTTCACTACTTGCTCAATTAGGTTGAGTTTTGTGTTTAGAAACCAAGAGAGAATGGTACATTTTTATCTTTATTGCATTCAAGTGCATAAATGAAATAATCCAAAAAGATTACATTTTTACAAATTATTGCATTCATACAAGTGCATGTAATAGAAGAAGGATTTACACAAATCTTTTCCGAACAAAGTAGTAATCTTTATTGAATGTAGAAATGTACATTATCTCACACAAGCCATGAGACTTAACTTATTCAATGAAAATGAAGAAAAGTATATACATGAATAAGTAGATAAATGAAAATGTGCATATAAGGAGAGAGACCAATCATTTCCTGAGAATGATTAGTTCAATCTGACTTGTCTTGCACTATTGCTGCCCCGAACTATTTATGTCCCTCCTACCCCGTATCACTCCTAGTTGTTGCATTTGGCAATAGAAATGGTGTTAGAGCAATGCTCTAAGCAATGAAAAGTTTCAAACCTTACATGAACAGAAACCTATACATATATAAGCTAATATCTAAATGCATTAAATAAGCAATGCATACTTTAAGTCTCTTAGAAAACCATCAAAGTCATCAAACACAACTAAAACATGCATTTATTTTTCTAACTTGTTTGCTTCATGTGCAGATAAAGGAAAAGTAATGTTTCATTTTTGTTTTAACTAATATCAACATGTGGGGTGAAATGGACTCCCACAAGGGTTGAGATTAACATGTTGAGTTGTCAAATAATGAGCTCATTTGAGCTTATTTAAGAGGGAAATTCAATCTTAAAAGTCATCATGTCAACATGATCATGGAATGATAGTGAACAAGCATACATATTAATTTCATAAAGTATTTCTTCAAGGAGCAGCTACAGAAGCTAAATGGAATCACATTATGGAAGCCTCATATGCATTAATGAAACCATATTCTGACAATGTCTACAAGCATTAAGCAATGAAATGCAGCTATCAAGAGTATGCACAAAATGGTTTTCTAAATCATACATGGTTGTAGGTGATTATCTTGCAATCAGCATGCAAAGCAAGAAGTTGTCAAGAGTTACAAAAAAATCAACTCAACAAAGATGTTAAGAAAGATCAATATGAAGCTTTGAATGATAAGTTATGAAAGGTTAAATTTAGAAAGGGAGGATAGATCAAGTGATAAAGTATATAGTTATCTTGAAGCAACTAGTGTTATAAAAATAAAAATAAAGTAGAATACTTCACTTGAATACAAAAATTGCATCATCATAAGTTCATTTTAAGTAAATAGTGCATCATAGTGTTAATGTTTTCATCTGAAGGAGATTCAAATAGGAAAACAAAGTTGATGGTATATGTTTTCAGATAAACAAGCATCATAACTTTTGAGAACAACAACTTGTGCACAATAATTTTTCCACTGACATTGTGAATATGTTTAGATCTGTGCTATGGTAAATACATTTTTGGAGAGATAGAGCAGAGAAAAACTTTTGTAAATGCAAATATGGAAATGTAGAATTCAAGGTGTAAACATTTGTAGTTTTTTTTAACATAAAAAATGAGGGAATAAGTGAAGTTTTCTTTGTATACAAAATTATTTTCAATGATCATGCTACAAGCCTCCACATAAGTGAATGTGAAACCCTCAAGTAGAGATAAATTTCTGATTTTGTCATACTCAAAAATTTGAAAACCCAAATTCAAGTAGGGTTTTGAGCATAATGGAAAATAAAGGCCAATTCATGGCCATGAGCATAAACAAAACCATTTATCACCTGTGGCACATAGTATGGCCACAACTCTAAGATACATAGGAGCTTGTATTTTCTGAGATGTGAAAAAATGTATGTGTATACAAAGGAAAGAACAAGAAGATTAAGCTTGCAGTCATTAGAGAAAAGTGAAAGAAACAAAGGAATGAGTGGAATGAAAGATTTATAGGTTTCCTTGATACCTGTAAAGCATGAAATCTAGAAGCCACCGAGCCAAAGATGGAAAGCCCAGTTGAATTCTTCTTAGCTATGGCCAATCTTGATTTTTTCTCATAAAATGCATAAAATCTTCAAGGGAAAGAAAAATATCTCTCAAATACATATATGAAATAACATAGGGAAGCAAAGTAAGCACAACGAATTTATATTTCTGTAAAATGCTCAAGTTCAAGCTATTTTTTTTCTTTAGAAAAATGAATTAAACGCAATAGATAAAAGCTTACTAGAGCTTTTGAGATCATATTTTCTTAGAAAATGCAAGAAGGAGCCTCTGAAACCATAAAAATCCACCATGGAAAGCTTCAATAGTGCTTCCTCAAACCCTATGTCAGCAAACTCTAGCTTCTTCAAGAAGTCTCAAAGAGCAAATGGAATGATTGTTTCATCTTTTGCTTTTACTTTTTAGGGTTTTCCTCTAATGCATCATTGGAGGAAGGAAATTTTTTGCCTTATGCTTTTTGAAAAACTTTATTCTTTTTTGTCTAGGTTGTGGCTTTAGTCATTTATTTTTATTTTTGAATAATCTTCAAAAATGAAATTTAAGACTTAAGACCTAGTCTTCAAAGTCTTGTTTATATTTGACTTAGTCAAGTAAAATTTTATTTTTACATTTAAATTCAAGATATGTAAAACTATATTAAAGTGGTGGAAATATAAATCATTTTAATATAAGTTATTTATAAATGTAAAAATAAAATTTCTATAGTTATGATAGTCAAAGGGAAGTGTTTAAAGTTTTCAGCACATGACAAAGAGGGAAGATGGACATATGCTTGAATTTATGGTTTGCAAGCATGTGCCGTGAATGAAGGAGGTTGTTCCTTTCAGTTAACAAACATGTGCCAAGGTTTTAGGAGTTGTTTTGACTGATTTGAAGACTAAGGAGAGCATATAGGACCATTTAATTGCTTTTTGAAGCCAATAGGAGCTTTTGTAGGGTTGTTTCATGAATCATCATGTTTGAAAAAGTTAGATTGGACTTTTTCACCCATTTGGAGCCTTTTTGATGAAGATGTAGGTCTTATTTTTAGGCTTTATGGAGGCATACAACCCAAAAAGTTTCTAGGAGCTATTTTGGTGGATCTTGTTGGGAGTTGATGGATTTAGTTACTTGTGTGACTCATTTGTAATTAGTTCTTCTTGTATTTTTCTGCTCTGTGACTTTTGTGAGTCCTTCAGAGAAAAGACAGTGCTTTGTAACTCACTATTTTGGACATGTTGATAGTGGATAGCTTGATGATTAATGGAGATAAGTAGTATTTTTTCCTTCTCGTTCTCTATTTTATTATGTGCATGCTAGTTGGTTGATATAGCTACTTGTGAAGTAATTTTGTTTCCTTGTAGTTTTTATCTCAATAAAAGAACCTTTTGTAGAAAATATGTATGTTGCAAGTCATAGGATGTGTTAAATGTAGGTTTTCTAGCTGTGAAATATATATGTCCTTCTACAGGTGAACTGCCAGGCCTTCCTATGAAACACTAATGCAAGAAACATATTGTTTTGGGTTGTGTAAGCCAAACTTTTCCATTGATTAAATTGTGTATGCAAGTTGTTTGTAGGTCTAATGAAGGTTTAGGTGCATCATCATAGGGTTTAATCATTTTAGTTTACGTTACCTTTTTTCCCTTTTCCTCAGTAGATCAATAGATTAGTTTTAGGTGAGTATCAAAAGGAAGCTAGCCTTCTTAGGAGGTTGACCTCTTCTTATAAGTGACCCACAACTTTAGAGCTCTTCCCATGCTTTCTCTGAATTGTTGAATATCAGGTTCAATAGGGTGCATTTTTAGAAGATAACAAAAACAAATATCTCCCCAAGCAAAAATACACTACCCTTGGGGAACCAATTGAATCGGTCTTGAAGAAACTAGTAAACAAGAATCTCATCAAAATTCTCACTTATGATAATTATCAAGAGCCCCAAGTAAAACCACCATGGTAAAATGAAAATCACCTTTGTGATTTTCATAAAGTCAAGGGGAACACAACAACCAATTGCATGAGGCTAAAAAACCTGATCCAAGACCTCATCAATGACAAGGTCATAAATGTTGAACAACTAGCTGGAAATCAAGACCTTAAGATATACACGAATCTAATGTCAGATCATAACAAAGGGAAACACCATGGAAAGATCAAGTATGCCAATGTGAACCATGTGTACAATCATGTTGTCGCATCCCTAGATGAATGGGTCATTGTTGTTAACATCAAGGGGGCCAAAGCTGATTGTGGAATCACCACACGCAGTGGAAAAATTACCATTGTCGGGTCATCATAGCCACCTAGAGCATCCACCTCAAATTGAAAATCCATTCCCAATGGCTACAATGTCTTGGACCAGCTGAAAAGAACCCCCACTCAAATATCCATCATGGAGTTGCTAAAGATATCACTCACACATAAAAAAATCCTAGAGGAAGCATTGGCTTCTTCCACTGTCTCCATGGATCTTGATGTTGATTAGTTCCAAGCTATGGTCGAACACATCACCATCCAAAATATCCTAACATTTTCTAATCAGAACTTTCCCACCCAACCATCTCATAATTATGCACTCCATCTTGAAGTCTTGGTTCATAAAAACAAAGTCAAAAGGGTCTTGGTGGATGGGGGTGCAGGTCTAAATATCTATTCGCTCAAATTAATAAAGAATCTAGGATTCTCTGAGGATTCCATTTAAAGGGTAAAGGTATCACAATCAGAGCATATGATGATCAGGAAAGAGTGTCTCAAGGCACTATTCAACTCCTTATTCAAGTAGGGCCAACCATCATGGAAACCGCATGTCAAGTCCTTGACCTTGATTTGCCTTATAATATTCTCCTAGGGTGTATGTGGATCCATGGGATGCAAGTTGTTGCATCCACTTTCCATCAATGTGTCAAATTCCTATATCAAAATCAAGAGGTCACAGTCCATGGTGACCCCGGGCCCTTTTATTATTGCACGAACCTAGAATCAAAGTACTATAAAATCCCTCAAGTCCCAAAGAAAGATGAAAGCCCTACAACTCCATATGTAGAACCAACTACTTTAGTCTCCACTTTTGAGACAAAGACACCTACCATTCCTGATATCTCTAAAATCAAGGTCATTATCCAAGACAATGGGTGTGGGGATTATAGAACTACATCGTAGAAAAATGGACCCTTGTCATTTTCATGGTCTTTTAGGCCTTGATGATGTTTGGTCTATTTTTCTTTGATTTAATGTTGTAATATGGCTTGAACATGCATATTTAGGTACTAAAATTCAAATAATGATGTCCTGTGAAGATGTTGTGAAGTGTTGTAAAACATTTCTAGAATCTACTAGACTATATTCATTACAATTCACCTAAAAATCACCTTTTCATCACTTATTAAGTCCTATTTTGAAGTGTTGTAAAGTCTTGTAACAAGATTTCATGCTTTTCTAGGCATAATTTCACTATTTACACGTTTCTTATGCTTTATTTGACCCCTTTATTCCCTTATAAGCTTTAACTAAATTCATTTTGAATGCAAACCTGACAAACAACATTAAATGTGACTTAATTCCTGACACCCATTTTTCAGGTCCTAGGTGGGACCCATTCGCCATGGGTGGCGAATAAGCCCCCCTTGGCTCCAAATTAAAAATATTTCAAATTTCCTTTCGGGTTTTTATTCAAAATCACTTGACGTTGGCCTCTGATGAGGTACCAACGAGTTACTAAGGCACAAGATTGTATAAGTTATTTCCACCTCATTTTACATCTCCTACAATCTCACATCACATTCAAGAAATGTTTTCATTCACTCAAGCATTCAAGCACTTTACATCATCAATTCAAGCATAAATCAAGCATTTTGAAGCATCCATTAGCATAACTTTATATTTTCTTCAACAATGGTTTGGTAAGTAGATAGAATTTGCATGTTATTTGGTTATCATTCTATTGCATTTCATTATTTCATTAAGGGTTTGATTACCAAAGTGGGATTTGACCAAGGCAAACCCCTATTCTATAACCCTCAACCATTTTTTCCCTCTTGCATGTGTGTTTGTAGAATTTGGTATGTAGATTTAACAAGCATTTAGGTGTTGAAGAGTGGTCAACAAGTCAACAAGGTGCTTCAAGTCAAATCAACCTCATTTCAAGCTTGATGAAGGTATTATGTCCATTTCCTATAGAATTGACTTCGGTAACCCAACAAGCAGACATCTTCAGATCTGGTGTTGCAGAGTTGTCTGCTAATTTCTTAGAATTTTGGGAGAGGACTGATTCACCACTAGTGACAAATGAGTCCCACCTTAAGGCTAAAAATCTTAGTTTTGTCAGATTCTGGATCCCGACACTCATAAACATGTTCCTTAAAATTTTCATCAGAAGTAGGACTAATTCACCACCCTGGGCAAATGAGTCCCACTGGTGAATTTTTGTGATTCTAGACAACATTTAGAACTTTCTAGAATCCTCATCAGACCTCCAGGTGCACTCTGATTCAGCTCATTTCTTCCTATTCTGCACTTATTCATTCATAGCTCTTTGTTTCCATATCATATTGTGTTTTCAAACATAGCATAATTCCTAGGTTTTGCATACAAAATCAGTCATTAAGATCACCTAATTGCACTTAGATCATTTCATTTAGTCTAAACAACATCATACATTACATAATTTGAATGAACCTAGCTAGCATTTTTGGCCTACCTCTCTCCTTTTAGGTGCAAAACCCTATAAGAGTTAGAGAGTCTTGTGGTACCAAAAAATCTACGGTTCATTTTGGTGAACCTACATTTTGAACACTTTGCATTATTGATTTCATTTGCATCTTGCATCCTAGATTACACTTGCATCAACATTCAATTAGGGTATTTTTTTGTTTTTGCATTCTAGGATTTCTCAAATTGCATTAGTGAAACATTCATTTAGGTTTCATTTTTGCATTACATATAATTGAAAAATTTGAAAAATTTGCATCTACATCCTTCATTGCAATATGAACAGCATTAGAATCACATAAATTTTTTTGAAAAACACAAAAAAATCTCATACTGGGACTCATTCGCCACCCTAGGCAAATTAGTCTACCTGGACTTTTTAAATAGCATTTTTAAACATTTTCTGGCATTTTCCTTCACTATAGTTTTCTATAGTTGCTTTCTATTTTTATTTCCAAAATCTCCATTTTTACTCATTTATTTCATCTTAGTTTCCTTACATCATGGCATTTTCTTTCAATAAGTTCTAGAATTCCTTAAAATCCTTGGTAGACATGTCTAATTGTTCCTTTGGCTATGACCCTAATGACCTTGAACTTCAACATGCTCCTTCAACTCCACATAATTTTCCTTCTTGTGAAGTAGACACCATTGGAGAAGATGATGATAGCATGAACAAGTTCTACAATGTATGCCTTGATAACCTAGAAGCCAATGCAACCTTTTATCCATCCATGAAATCACAAGATCTTCCTACTATTGCACCTCTTGATCACTTTGCATAATTGCATCCTAAAATCAATGGACCTAAGGTTCCTCCCTCAAGTGAACCTAGTTCCTCTAAACAAACACATCCCCACCCATTTTATGATCACAAAGTCACAAACACTCCCATAAAACTTGAAGAAACATATGGTAAAGGCTTCACTATCCTAAGTAAACAAGGCTATGACACAACACATGAACATGACATTCACCAACTTCTTGAATAAAAACAAAAACAAAAGAAAACACAATAGGACTCGAATATCCTGATAGACCTCCTTTTGAATATTGGAGACTTCGGGATGATGGTGCAGTGATCTTTGATTCTCCTTATGACTTGAACATTCTCCTTCCATGTGAACAACCATTACCTCCTTCTAATGACAAGGATGCTAGGATCCCTATGGGTCCTCTTCCTCCTTCCATTCATCAAAAAGGAGAATCCAACAAACAAAAATGACCTTACAAATTGAAGAAACTCAATTTTCCTACACATCCTCCACCTGAATGTGAAAGGAGACTTCAACTGCTTTTACCACCTATGAATAAGTTGGTCATTTTTCCTAAAGATTATAATATACCATTTTTCAAATATCATTGCATTCTTGGACATCAAACCAAAGAATGTTGGACATTGAAGGAAATACCGGATAAGTAACACTTCATTGATACCGATTGATTTCCTCTTATCCCATAAACACTAAATCTCTTTATCATGCCATGGTTGAAGAATCCACTATTCTCACTATCACATGATCCTTTCCCATCATCCACCTCGGCTCATTCTTTCCCATACACTTTGTGAGGGACAAGAAGTTGTTAGCCTTGTCCTTGTAATGCATTTACCTTTGTCTCTTAACTATGTTATTCCTTTTCCACTTAACCATTTAAGATTGAGAAACCAATAACTTAGTTAATGATTGAATTACATTTGCATTGCCCACTCCTTTTCCTTTTATGTGTGTATTGTGCTCCCCCATAACATGTGTTTAATGTTCTCTCTATTTGTACCTCTATTCTTCTATATGTTGTGCACTCACTTTTTTGCTTTTGTTTTGTGTTTCTCCTTTTGGGGATGACGCAAAGCATTGAGATTCCCTATGTCTCTTCCATGTTGACCCAATCGGTCCCTTTTCCTTTTTATTTTGTATTTTCTTGTATTTTTTCTTTTGGGGATGACGCAAGGCATTGAGACCGAAATGTCTCCTTCATGTTGACCCAAAAGATTTTTCTTTTTCATCAGCTTTTTCGTTTTCTTTGTTTTTGCTTATGTTTTCCTTTTGGTGATGATGCAAAGCATTGAGACCATAATGTATCTTCCATGTTAACCCAAAACAAACTTTCATTTTATTTTGTTTTCACTCTCTTTGTGTCATTCTTCTAGTTCTATGTGCTTTGGGGAATGATGACAATTTCAAGCTCTTTCATAAAAACATTGCAGCAACGAACATACTGACCCCAAATCCATAGATCCCTTATGTGTTTGGTGTGTTCTTCTCTGGGGGGAAACTCCCTCTCTTTTGTTTTCTTTTTCATTTACATGAAGCAGCCTTACTTAGAAACATATGACTTGGCATAAGGCTTTCCAAGTTGGCTCTCATGTCTTGTTTTATTTTTGCACCTTCTTTCCCTCGCTACTTTAAAGTAATTTCTCACAATTGATGTGTAGAAATTCCTTTAAATTGGGGGGGATACATTTCCATTTATTCATTTGTATTCTTGGTTCCTAGTGTAGCCTTGTCATTCATATGATGCGTTCGTCACTTTGTGGATGGAATTGGGTGTGATGTCCTTCATTAGTGTGATCTATCTTAGCATATTACATTCCTCTTGGTGGCCTGATGCAATGCACTACATCCCCTAAGTTGTGAATGTTTTATTCTTTTATTAGTCCTCTCTTGGAGACATTAGACACAATGTTCCCTAAGTGGCTGACCTTGCATGAACTTAACAAGACTCCTTTGACCATCTTTCACATTTCACATTTCACATTTTTACATTTTACATTTTGCATTTTGCCACCTTGCATAACACAACTTGCATCCCTATGGAACCTTCCTTTTTGTTCATGATTTCTAAGAAAACAGAGCTTTTCTTGTCTCATGAAGCATGAATTGACATTTCCTTTGTGGCACATTGTTAAACTTATTAGGAGGTATAACTTTAATATGGTTGAGCAGGAAGACCATCTAGCAGCAAGACTTTCCCCATAGCCACATTTATGTTTGTGATTTCATACCAACTAGTGTATGTATTTCACCTTTTCGGCCTTCTCACCTAGTAGACCGCCATGAGTTATGTCACCCTAGAGTGAGTATACATTCTCTTTTTCAAACAAGCAGCCTAGATCTAATCCACAACTAGTTGGACAGACGATCAAAGCTTCATCTATTTCTCTTCTCCATTTCAAAACATGTGTGTCCCTTTGTTCTTATGCTTATTTTTCCATGGGATCTTCATCCTGGGGGCTTGATCATCCCTCTTGATCATTTTGATTCCATCTTGCTAACGTAAGTGCATTTGACCCTTCCTCTTGATGTTCATGGCTACTTTAGTGTGAGTTTGAAGCAAGTTCATCCTCTCACTAAAGTGGGGGCTAAATGCACCATAGAAAAATGGACCCTTGTCATTTTCATGGTCTTTTAGGCCTTGCTTCATGATGTTTGGTCTATTTTTCTTTGATTTAATGCTATAATATCACTTGAACATGCATATTTAGGCACTAAAATTCAAATAATGATGTCTTGTGAAGATATTGTGAAGTGTTGTAAAACATTTCTACACTCTTCTAGACTCTATTCATTATAATTCACCTAAAAATCACCTTTTCATCACTTATCAAGTCCTATTTTGAAGTGTTGTAAAGTTTTGTAACAAGATTTCATGCTTTTCTAGGCATAATTTCACTATTTACATCTTTCTTATGCTTTATTTGACCCCTTTATGCCCTTATAAGCTTTAATTAAGTGTATTTTTTAATGTAAACCTGACAAACAACATTAAATGTGACTTAATTCCTGACACCCATTTTCCGGTCCTAGGTGGGACCCATTCGCCATGGGTGGTGAATGAGTTCCCCTTGGCTCCAAATTAAAAATATTTCAAATTTCCTTTCAAGTTTTTATTCAAAATCACTTAATGTTATCCTGTGATGAGGTATCAACTGGTTACTAAGGCATAAGATTTTATAAATAAGTGATTTTCACCTCATTTTACATCTCCTACAATCTCACATCACATTCAAGTAATCTTTTCATTCACTCAAGCATTCAAGCACTTTACATCATCAATTCAAGCATAAGTCAAGCATTTTGAAGCATCCATTAACATAAGTTCATATTTTCTTCAACAAGGGTTTGGTAAGTTGGTAGCATTTGCATGTTATTTTTTATCATTCTATTGCATTTCATTATTTCATTAAGGGTTTGATTACCAAAGTGGGGTCTGACCAAGGAAAACCCCTATTCTCTAACTCTCAACCATTTTTCCCCTCTTACATGTGTGTTTGCAGACTTTTGTATGCAGATTTAACAGCATTTAGGTGTTGAAGAGTGGTCAAGAAGTCAAAAAGGTGCTTCAATTCAAATCAACCTCATTTCAAGCTTGGAGAAGGTATTCTATCTATTTCATGAATTGACTTTAGCAACCCAACAAGTAGACATCCTCAGATCTAGTGTTGTAGAGTTGTCTCCTAATTTCTCAAAATTTTGGGAGAGGACTGATTCATCACCAGTGGAAAATGAGTACCACCTTAAGGGCGAAAATCTATTTTTTTTAGATTCTAGATCTCGACACTCAAAAACCTGTTCCCAATAGTTTTCATCAGAAGCAGGACTAATTCGCCACCCTAGGCAAATGAGTCCCATTGGTGAATTTTTGTGATTCCATAAATCATTTAGAACATTTCAGAATCCTCATCAGACCTCCAGTGCACTCTGATTCAGCTCATTTCTTCTTATTATGCACTTATTCATTCATCGCTCTTTGTTTGCATATCACATTGTGTTTTCAAACATAGCATAATTCCTAGGTTTTGTATACAAAATCAGTCATATAGATCACCTAATTGCACTTAGATCATTTCGTTTAGTCCAAACAACATCATACATTACATAATTTGAATGAACCTAGCTAGCATTTTTGGCCTACCTCTCTCCTTTTAGGTGAAAAACCCTAGAAGAGTTAAAGAGTCTTGTGGTGCCAAAAATCTATGATTCAAGAATGAAGAAAAGTGATTTCATAATATGAGAGTTACCTCAATCTCCTAGGTCTCATGGGAAACCCCAACCAGCTGAAACATCATCCCAAACTTTCAAAGTGGACCCCTCCCGATTCAGATGTTGGGGAGATCTAAGTCAGGAAATAGTAGATGAAAAAGACATATCAAGCTTGATGTACCAAGATGAAAGTCCCACACCTGATCTTCCCATGGATGAAAGTACCAAAGGATTACAAATGATGCTTGATATGGGCTATAACAGAAACAAGAAACTTGGACAGAATGATAATGGTCTTCTAGTACCACTCATTCTTGAGAAGCGTATGAGAAATCTTGGCCTCGAATGTACCCCTCTGAAGGTAACCATACTTGGAAAAGGTTTCCTAGTTAGAAAGGTCAAAACCCCCCTTCAACTATTAGCATCTACCCTTCAGTTACCAGTATCCACAGGTCGAGTCATAGATAACTTTACCTTTGACATAACTGATGTATGCAACAATGAGGATCCAATAACTGATTTACCCATGAGCTATTCAAGGATTCCTCCCTTCTCATGATTAGTACCTTGTCTTTCAGATCTAAGAACAAAACCCATGAGATAAACTTAGTTTATCCCCAATTCATCGATTACAACCAACAAGGACCACCAATTTTGGACACATTTGAAAATGATGAGGCACTCTCAAAATTCATGGGATTACAGGATACAGTACCATGTGGGGATCACAAAG
Source organism: Sequoia sempervirens (assembly GCA_007258455.2). NCBI lineage: Eukaryota > Viridiplantae > Streptophyta > Pinopsida > Cupressales > Cupressaceae > Sequoia > Sequoia sempervirens. The sequence continues at coordinate 9,209 of VDFB02392220.1, read as the reverse complement.
CTGGGTTCAACATCATACTAGACACACATGCCTATTATGAGGAAATGATTGAATCCTTCAGTCGCAAAAGTGAAAATATGAGAATAATCTCTAGGTATTTGAGTGAAAACCACACTATGGCACTCTCTAGCCCAAAAAATAGTAAAAATAGAGGACTCATCTAATGGTGAAAACCTCTTTGAGGCACTAGAGGATGAAAGATTCAATCTTCCTCTTAGTGCAATTCATTAGGAGAAGTCAGTGGTCTTAGTAGAGAAGTGCAATCTAGTCAACTTGGGAACAAAAGAAATGCCACATATCACCTTTTATACAAAGTCAATTCTAACAGAAGAGGAAGAAATCCTAGTGGCATTCCTAAAGGAAAGGAAGATAAACTTTTCATGGACCTATGCTGACATGCCTGAGCTTGATCCAAAAGTTGTGGTTCACCACCTAGTTGTATATCTTGAAGCAAAGCCAGTAAGACAAAAGCTAAGGAAGATGCATCCCCAGATTGCATCATTGTTCAAGATGGAATTACAAAAGCTCCTAGATGTAGGGTTCATACAACCGATAGATTAACCAGAGTGGGTCTCAAATCTTGTACTTGTTTCAAAGCCCACTGGGGGCATCCACATCTACACGGACTTCAGAGACCTTAAAAAGGCATGTCCCAAGGATGATTTCCCTCTTTCAAACATTGACATGATTGTGGATATGATGATGGGACACAAGGATAACTTTAAGAAAACCCCCCCTCAACGAAGGTGTAAAATCCTGGCCAATCTTTCCTTTTGTTTGAAAAAAATTATTAATTTTCTTGGCGAATCTATAATACATTATAAAAAAAATTGTAAAATCCTAGCGAATCTTAATGAATAATTGGAAAAAATAATAATCACAATGGTGAATCCTAGCGAATAATCACTAAAAATATCAATTACAATGGTGAATCTCTCCTTTAAAAAATTTCATAGTTGGTCAACGCAATTCCCCCATACATTTTTTGTCTTTTGTAATATTGAAGTAGGGCCCTGGGATGGCAGCCACCGGCGGGGTCAAGAGGTAGCGCTCCTTGTGGGGGTCAAGGGGGAAGAGCCCCCTTGTGGGGGTCGAGGGGGCAACACCCCCTCACGGGGTCCGAGGACAGTGGCCTCGACGCACTCCTATCACGATACAGGCGGGGTCGAGGGGCAGAGCCCCTTGCCACAAAGCATAAATTCACTATTGAAAATGCATTGGAGCACACACGAATTAAGCATTTTTTAAAATTCTCACTTTAAAAAAAAACTATATGAAAAGTGAAATTATGACCATCGATTATCTTTTTAATCAGATGGTTGTAGGCTAATTCTGTTAGTTTATATGCACGTGCATTTTAAAACGCTTGTTGAGGCCCGAAATTTGTTTTGGGCCACATGATTAAATCTAATCCTGTGGCCCAAAAAAAATTTTGGGCCTCAACAAGTGTTTTAAAATGCATGTGCATATAAACTCATGAAATCATCCTATGTCATTCGATTAAAAATCTAATCGATGACAATAAATAAAAGCCTTATTTAAGGCTATAATATCACTAAAATGAAATGGTAATTTATTATTAGTGGCGATATTGCCCCAAAATTAATGGTAGGAATATAATATTACTGTCAAATATAATTAATATTTTTAATTAGAGTATAAACTACTGGCAAATTAGTTCCAATGACACGTCATTTAAAGAATAATGCATTGGCAAATTAATCGAGATAAAATTATTTTTTTGTAAAAACTTGGCAATTATGCATCCTTTTTAGATTGTACTATTCACCATTTTTGGAGGTCTCAATTTCAATTATTCGCCAATTGGCGGAGATTCACCACTAAATTTTTCCGTGGTGGGACATGAGATGCTATCACTAATGGGCAGATTCTTAGGTTACAACCAGATCATGATAGCTAAAGATTACCAACAAAAAATAGCCTTCACTTATCCATAGGGGACATATTGTTGGAATATGATGCCATTCAGGTTGAAAAATGTAGGAGCTACCTATCAAAGGGCCTTGACACTAATATTTCATGATATGATCCATAAAACTGTGGAAGATTATGTGGATGACATATTGGCTAAGTAAAAAATATGCCAGGATCACATAACAACTCCAAGCTCCATCTTTGATAGGCTAGAAAAGTACAAGTTCTGACTAAATCCAAAAAAGTGTGTCTTCGGGGTACAATCAGGGAAGCTCCTAGGGTACATTATATCCATGAGAGGAATTGAGGTAGACCCTACCAAATTCAAAGCAATCCTCAAAATGGAGGCACCGAAAATATTGAAACAACTAAGAGGCCTACAAGGAAGACTCCAGTCCATCTGTTGATTCATAGCACAACTAGCAGGCAAGGCTATCTCATATTATCATCTACTCCACAAGGGGGTAGTATAAAAATGGGATGAGAAATGTGATTAGGCTTTCAACAAGATCAATGAGTACTTACTCACACCACCAATTCTCATGCCGCCAATTCCAGGAAAACCCTTGATCCTGTACATATCAGCAACAAAAGCATCTCTTGGCACTCTCTTAGCACAACACAATGAAAATGGGAAAGATGGAGTTATTTTTTACATTGTCCAAACCATGGTGGGACATGAGTTGAAGTACACATCCATTGAGAAAGCTTGCTTGGCAGTCATGTTCATAGCACAAAAATTCAGGCATTACATGTTAGCATGTCAAATAAAACTTATTACAAAGATACACCCTCTCAATTATCTGCTATCTAAAGCAATGCTCACATGGTGAATGACTAAATGGGTTATGATCCTGACAGAGCACAACATTGAGTACGTGGAATGCAAGGCCATTAAAGGATAATAAATTATAGATCAGCTAGCAGAGGCACCGATATACTCAGAGAATCCACTTGTATCAGAGTTCCTTGATGAATCCATCTTTAACTTAAGTGTGGCAGATCACTGGAAAATGTACTTTTATGGATCCTACACACAACATGGGTCAGAAGATAGAATCTTCTTTATCACACTACAAGGGGATTTCATACCTAAATCATACAAGCTGTCATTTTCATGCACAAATAACATCACAAAATATGAGGCTCTTCTCATAGGGCTGAGAATTATAGTGCAGTGGAAGATCATGGGACTCAAGGTCTACAAAGACTCACAACTCATAATCAACCAGGTCAATGATGAGTATCAAATGGAGGACGACAAGTTAACTCCATACAAGAAACTGGTGGAAAGCTTCAAAGAGTTCTTCATTGATATCACATTTGAGTAGCTACCAAGAGAAAATAACAGAGAGGTAGATGCCATGGAAACAATTGGATCACTATTGGATATCCCACACAACATCCCAAAGTGAAAATTCCTCATAGAATAGCTTCTCATACTAGCATTCGAGGTACCAGAATCTGAATTTGTGTGTGAAATTGTTGGTCTCGGTGATCCCTAGTATCATGATATATACACCTACTTGAGAATAGGAGTCCTCCCCATTGATATAACCTCAAATCTTAAAAGAGCCTTTTTCAAGAAGTCATCCCATTTTTTCATCCTAGGAGATAACCTATACTGTAGGAGCATTGAAGGAACCCTTTTACGATGCCTAAATGTTGAGGAAGCTTTGACCACTTTAACCAAGGTACACAATAGAATTTGTGGTTCACATTCAAGTGGTATGACCTTGGCTAAGAAACTACTGAGGACTGGGTACTATTAGCCTACAATGGAAAGGGAAGCTCATGACTACATCTGAAGGTGTTTGCAATTTCAACAACATGGGGATCTCATCCATGCACTAGCTCAGGAGCTCCACCCGATCATTACACCTTGTCCCTTTTCACAATGGGAGCTCGATCTCACTAGAAAAATCATCCCCACCTCATCCAGTGGACATAAGTTCATCTTCACCACCACAGAGTACTTCATGAAGTGGGTAGAGGCCATTCCCATGACCTATATCATAGGAAAGTAGATATCAAAGTTCATCCTGAACTACCTAATTTTTTGCTACAGTGTTCCTCAAGCCATTATCTCAAATAATGAGACACCTTTCAAAAACTAGGATGTTCAAGACCTATGCCAAAAGTTCAATATCCAACATCACTTTTCCACTCCATACTAGCCCCAAGGAAACAACCAAGTAGAAGCTACCAATAAGACCATCTTGAAAATACTCAAGAAAACAGTCAATGACACTGGTTGTGACTAGCACCTGCAGCTAAATCCCGCCTTATGGGCCTACCAAAAAAGTATCCTCACACCAACGGGTGCCACCCCATTCTCCTAGTCTATAGATTAGAAGCCATACTCCCCATTGAGATTGAGCTCCCATTCTTGAGGATATCATTGCAAAATCTCATTACAAATGAAGAATATTGGGTATCACGATTGAACGAGCTAGAACTATTGGATGAGTGGAACCTGGATGCCTTAAACCATTTGCACATCTACCAAAACTGAATCAAGTGGAGCTACAATAAGAAGATCAAGAGTTGGACCTTTCAAGTCGAATAGCTTGTGTTAAAGAAGAATTACAAGAATGTCCCAAATCTAGATAGAAAGGGAAAGTTTGAACCCAATTGGTTGGGACCCTTCATCATCATTTCAGGCTACAAGTCAAGGGCATATCAATTATCAACACCAGGAGGCGAACCTTTGTAGGAGCCCATGAATAGCTCCCATCTCAAAAAAATTTATGCCTAATCTTTCAAGGTATAATTCCAAAAAATACAAAAATAAATACAAAAATAAAAAAAATACAAAAAAAGAAAACAAAAAGGATTAAAAATAGTAGAGAAAAATCATCCTCTAGTGAAAACCACTTCGGTGGCACTTTGGGCAAGTACATTGGTGAAAACTTGGCCTGCATGCACCTTGTGTAAATAAGCACTTTCCATCCACCAAGATCTCCATGGTTCATTTTGCATCATTCATCCATCTCATTCCATCACACTTCCATCCCATTTTTCCATTGCTCATCCGCATCCACATCATAGCTTGATCATGTGTTTGTATCATGATCCCTCCTTGTACTACTTGACCCATCCTTAAGGTTAGTTTGTCCTACCTGTATTAGAATAGTCTATCACATTGCACCACACTGGGGGCATGCTCTTATACCTATATCTAATCAGATTCATGTATATTCTTGAAGTCTTCCCAAAATAAGAAAATCCAAAAAAACATCATAAAATCCAAAAACATTCAAATCATATCAAAATCCAAAAATAGGTAAAAAATCAGAGAAATTCAAAAACAAAGTCGTCTTGTTGAACTGCGGGTCTCTGAGCTCTGAACATAGGAAAGTTTGATCTTTTTTCATCCGCCGAGACACTTAGGTCAATCTTTTAGGAGTTTGTCATAATAAACTAGCAATCCATTTGTTCATATGTCATCAATAAATCAAGTTTGTGTATGTCGAAGTACGTGGTATCTATGTGTATAATGTAGGCAAGGATAATCTATGATCAGCCCCTGAGGCCCCTAGGATAGGCCTTTAGGTTAGTCTCTTAGTCAAAATCTCATAAAACCCTAAAAATTTTGAAAATTTGAAAAGAAAAACATTTGTAAAACATCTCACAAATACCAAAAACAGCCTCAAAACATTTTAAAAACCACCAAAAACATCCAAATATTTGAAAATATTCATCCATCCCATCTCGCTTTCACCCACAATAATCATCCACTCATAATAAATCATCATCATCCTCAACCTTTGGCGAAACAATTGGAAACAAGTCTAGTAGTTTAAAAGAGAAAACTTAAGCGTCAAAGTCTTGAGTCTAGGTCAATAAGTAAACAAGTTGGTCAACTCTTGGTACTAATAGTTCATCATCTAGTTTGTCCCAAATCATCTAATAACATCATGTCCTAGGATGCATCCTTCCTACAATGGGCATCAACATCAGGAATCACTATAGTTTAGTCTTGGCTAGCAGTATGAAGAACATTAGCTTGTTTGTTTACTTGATCTTTGTCTTTGAACTTATCTTATTGTGCTCATTTCGATGACCTCTTCATGATGTCCAAACAAAAGTGATTTAGAGAGAAAGGAATGGGGCAATGATCATTATCTTTTATTTTTTGTGCTTGTTGGTTATTCCTGTAATATAACCTTGGTCATGCCTACTTTGTTTGGTTTATAGGGAGGGTGCTTTAGGTTTCTTTTTGATCACATAGGAAGGCTTGCCTTTCTATGTTTTGGTTTGAGACCTTTGAAATATTTGAACTAAATTTTGAATGAGGTTCTGTATACCAGGTGTGAATAGGAGTACTCCTATCTGATTGTCAAGTCAAAGTCCATCACACTAGGTGCAATGCCATCCTGGTTATTTATACCTTGATGCATCGCATCTATGTGTGTTATCAAACATAAGGTAAGTATCCCTTTTAAAATCCCAATTCTTGATAAGCAAAGCATCATCATCGTTATCATCATCTCTAATAAAATCTCATTGATCATAGACTTGTTGGATCCTCTTTTCATCATCTTATTTCTTCTTTCATCTCTCCATGCTAACATGGTGTCATGACAGTTAATCAAAAACATCTCTAATGCATCCATCCTGCATCCACAAACTGTCAACATGTTGTGTATCATCCCTATCATATCATATAGGAAAAACCAATCATCTCACATGCATTGCATTTCATCATTGCATAATATATATTGGTTATTCTAAGCATCTCATAAACTTTACATTTGCATCCATTTACATAATCATAAAAACATCATCATATAGGAATCATCATCATATCATGTGCATCATCGTATCATACATGAAAAAGATACTCAAAATGGAATATGTCATCTGATACAATATCATCATCCATTAGGTGCATAATATAGATCTGTTAGTCTAAACATATCAAAATCATTTGCATATCACTTAAAATTTGCATCCATATATCCATAATACATACATCATCATAAAAAGTGTATAGAAGAAGATACTAAAAAAGAGATGCATCCATAACATCCATAAGTGTCTGCATAATCATAACATCACATAATATTGAATTATACATTGCATCACATCGCATCATATAAAATAAAATCACATCGAGTATAGAACATTGCATATAGAAAATTAAATACATTCATCCATCATGCATAAATAGAGTAGACACATCTCATAATCAAATCGATCATATCATGTATATATCAATAATGTAATTGTCATGGTACAAAATTAGGATCAAATGTATGTATCAACCAATGAGTACAAATGCCCATGGGGCTATCAAAAATGTGAGCTAGCCCTGGTGGCTGCTCCCCTCACCTACTTGCCTCTCAGGCTGGTCCTGTCTTTGTCCTATCTGCTGGGAAAAATTTGGCACCCAAGCTGCCAAAGGCACTACCTGTCGACAATGTATTTTGTAGTACTCAACCTCTCTCACTGCATCTTGGTACATCTGTGCCAGGACTATCCTGCCCTAAGATGCCACTGTCATACTCTCTAGCTGTTGTCATCTACCCACCTCCTATGCTAACTAGAGCTTGGTAGCCTGTCTCTATTGTACAGCCTGATCTCACTCCACTATGAGGGCTTGGACCTACTATCGGGTTTGGTGTCCCTCGATCGTCAATGTCTACACATGTTCCTAAATTTGTTGTATAAGCACATCTCTCTAATCAGGCTGAGGTGGCAAAGGTGGCGACAGTGGCTATTGGTCCCTTGAAGGCAACTGCTAATCTTTGGGAGCATCTCTCTACTAGTTTCTCAATCCCCTCTGATCCTGAAGTTGGTGTTGTTGGTGTGGAGGTGGTCTACCTCCTCCTTTGTATTCATCTCCATCTCCTCATCCTCTTCATCCCTGCTCCCACCCCACTGACTAGCCTCAGGGTCTCTATCACGGAAGAACTATCCCTAGCATTGTCAACTGGACTGGTGGCCTGAACCAATCAATATAAGCATGTGTGGTCTTAGGATCTACCTGCCCCTAATCATAAGCCCAAGGCCTCACTACTAGCTATCTAAATGAATTAACTACATCCTCTAGAGGGATCATCTAACCCCATGTTGTATATTTGGTGCTTCGGGAAAATATGGCCACATACTCGTCATTGAGCCTATCCTGAATGTCTCCAAATTATCTCACTACCCAATTTGGCAGGTAGCGTTCAATCATGTGCTCTCTGGCCTACATCAACCTATCCTACCTTGCATAAAATATTTGTTGTACATCATCGTACCATGCGGTCATCCCTAGCCAAGGCCTCCAAGTAAATGTGGTCATCTCATCAATGACCCTTCTCTAGTGAGGGATGCCAACCTATCATGTATGTGTGAATGTCAAACCACCCCTGTACCGCCAAACTATTGGGTCGTTGAGCTCCATGTCAACCACTATCACTCTTGGTCGAAGCACAACTATATGCTCCCATGCCCAAATGTGTAGAAGGGTGACCCTAGCTCTGATGGCTCTATTATCACAATATGCAAACTCGTGAAAATCATGATAAAGTGAGGCTAGCATTACTAGTCCCCACGCAAAGCACCATCTTTGGAAGAGCGTCCACTCCCAAGATAGACCCCATACTGGACTGAAGTACTTGCCCCACCAATTTGGAGCTACAATTCCCGAAATGATAGTCACCACAATCAATTAGAAGGTGGACGCCCGACCTCTATAGCACTTAAGCTCAATCTGACCCTCGACGAAGACAATCTCATCTAGCCCCATAATCTCATAGCACGTATCTGTGTCAAAATCCATGTGATAAATAACCCTCGCACCATGGATGGGCAATCGGAGAATTTTCCAGACATCCTCCAATGTGATGGTTTCCTCGCTAGTGGGAAGATGAAAGGATGATGTCTTGCTATGCCATCTCTCTGCCAGCATGTTCATCATGCCCAGGTGTGTCCTGATGGAAGGTAAATACATGATGTACCATAGGCTGATTGTTGCAAGATGCTCTTGAAGCAACTTGTGCAATCCAAACAATCTGCTAAGCACTGGAGATCGATGCTCGCATGAGTGTACAGGCTCTTTGTTCTCCTACACCAATAAAGCCACAATGTCAAGTTTCATAAAAATTTTGGATCCCATTTGAATTTTTTGCAACTGAAACAGCAAAGGCATTGTTTGGATGCTCAAAACTGCACCGTTGGAGGCCTCAAACTATAAACTTAACTACAGCATCGCTGTTTGATTGCATACCTATTTGCACTAAGAACCCTAAAGACCTAATTGGACTACAACGATGCCATTT